>JANLBV010000055.1:0-108000 GCA_029849275.1 Papilio elwesi
TAGCTGGTCGAGTAGTTGGTCGAGTGATTGCTCCAGTAGTTGGTCGAGTAGTTGGTCAAGTAGTTGGTCGAGCGATTGGTAGAGTAGTTGGTCGAGTGATTGGTCGAGTAGTTGGTCAAGTAGTTGGTCGAGTAGTTAATCGACTGGTTGGACGACTAGTAAGACGACTTTTTGGTCGACTGGTTGGTCGAGTAGTTGGTCGAGTAGTTGGTCGAGTAGTTGGTCGAGTAGTTGGTCCAGTGATTGGTCGAGTAGTCGTTCGAGTGATGGGTCGAGTAGTTGGTCGAGTAGTTGTTCGAGTCGTTGGTCGAGTTATTGGTTTAGTGGTCGGTCGAGTGGTCGGTCAAGTAGTTGGTCGAGTAGGTAGTCGAGTAGTTAATCGACTGGTTGGACGACTAGTAAGACGACTTTTTGGTCGACTGGTTGGTCGAGTGGTTGGTCGAGTAGTTGGTCGAGTAGTTGGTCGAGTAGTTGGTCCAGTGATTGGTCGAGTAGTCGTTCGAGTGATGGGTCGAGTAGTTGGTCGAGTAGTTGTTCGAGTAGTTGGTCGAGTTATTGGTTTAGTGGTCGGTCGAGTGGTCGGTCAAGTAGTTGGTCGAGTAGGTAGTCGAGTAGTTAATCGACTGGTTGGACGACTAGTAAGACGACTTTTTGGTCGACTGGTTGGTCGAGTGGTTGGTCGAGTAGTTGGTCGAGTAGTTGGTCGAGTAGTTGGTCCAGTGATTGGTCGAGTAGTCGTTCGAGTGATGGGTCGAGTAGTTGGTCGAGTAGTTGGTCGAGTAGTTGGTCCAGTGATTGGTCGAGTAGTCGTTCGAGTGATGGGTCGAGTAGTTGGTCGAGTAGATGGTCGAGTAGTTGGTCGAGTAGTTGGTCGAGTAGTTGGTCGAGTGATTGGTCGAGTAGTCGGTCGAGTAGTTGGTCGAGTAGATGGTCGAGTAGTTGGTCAAGTAGTTGGTCGAGTAGTTGGTCGAGTGATTGGTCGAGTAGTTGGTCGAGTAGTTGGTCGAGTAGTTGTTCGAGTGATTGGTCGAGTGGTCGGTCGAGTAGTTGGTCGAGTATTTGATCAAGTAGCTGGTCGAGTAGTTGGTCGAGTGATTGCTCCAGTAGTTGGTCGAGTAGTTGGTCGAGTACTTGGTCGAGCGATTGGTCGAGTAGTTGGTCGAGTGATTGGTCGAGTAGTTGGTCAAGTAGTTGGTCGAGTAGTTGTTCGAGTTATTGGTTTAGTGGTCGGTCGAGTGGTCGGTCAAGTAGTTGGTCGAGTAGGTAGTCGAGTAGTTAATCGACTGGTTGGACGACTAGTAAGACGACTTTTTGGTCGACTGGTTGGTCGAGTGGTTGGTCGAGTAGTTGGTCGAGTAGTTGGTCGAGTAGTTGGTCCAGTGATTGGTCGAGTAGTCGTTCGAGTGATGGGTCGAGTAGTTGGTCGAGTAGTTGTTCGAGTAGTTGGTCGAGCGATTGGTCGAGTAGTTGGTCGAGTGATTGGTCGAGTAGTTGGTCGAGTAGTTGGTCGAGTGATTGGTCGAGTAGTTGGTCGAGTAGTTGGTCGAGTAGTTGGTCGAGTAGTTGGTCAAGTAGTTGGTCGAGTAGTTGGTCGAGTGATTGGTCGAGTTGTCGGTCGAGTGGTCGGTCGAGTAGTTGGTCGAGTAGTTGGTCGAGTAGTTGGTCGAGTAGTTGGTCTAGTAGTTGGTCGAGCGATTGGTCGAGTAGTTGTGCGAGTAGTTGGTCGAGTATTTGGTCGAGTAGTTGTTTGAGTAGTTGGTCGAGTGGTTGGTCGAGTAGTTGGTCGAGTAGTCGGTCGAGTGGTCAGTCGAGTAGTTGGTCGAGTAGTTGATCGAGTAGTTGGTCGAGTGATTGGTCGAGTTGTCGGTCGAGTGGTCGGTCGAGTAGTTGGTCGAGTAGTTGGTCGAGTAGTTGGTCGAGTAGTTGGTCTAGTAGTTGGTCGAGCGATTGGTCGAGTAGTTGTTCGAGTAGTTGGTCGAGTAGTTGGTCGAGTAGTTGGTCGAGTAGGTGGTCGAGTAGTTGGTTGAGTAGTTGGTCGAGTAGTTGGTCGAGTGATTGGTCGAGTAGTCGGTCGAGTGGTCGGTCGAGTTGTTGGTCGAGTAGTTGGTCGAGTAGTTGGTCGAGTAGTTGGTCTAGTAGATGGTCGAGTAGTTGGTCGAGTAGTTGGTCGAGTAGTTGGTCGAGTGACTGGTCGAGTAGTTGGTCGAGTAGTCGGTCGAGTGGTCAGTCGAGTAAATGGTCGAGTAGTTGGTCGAGTTGTTGGTCGAGTAGATGGTCGAGTAGTTGGTCAAGTAGTTGGTCGAGAAGTTGGTCGAGTGATTGGTCGAGTAGTTGGTCGAGTAGTTGGTCGAGTAGTTGTTCGAGTGATTGGTCGAGTGGTCGGTCGAGTAGTTGGTCGAGTAGTTGGTCAAGTAGCTGGTCGAGTAGTTGGTCGAGTGATTGGTCGAGTGGTCGGTCGAGTAGTTGGTTGAGTAGTTGGTCGAGTAGTTGGTCGAGTAGTTGGTCGAGTAGTTGGTTGAGTAGTTGGTCGAGTTGTTGGTCGAGTGATTGGTCGAGTAGTTGGTCGAGTATTTGGTCGAGTAGTTGGTCGAGTAGTTGGTCGAGTAGGTGGTCGAGTAGTTGGTTGAGTAGTTGATCGAGTAGTTGGTCGAGTGATTGGTCGAGTAGTCTGTCGTGTAGTCGGTCGAGTGGTCGGTCGAGTAGTTGGTCGAGTAGTTGGTCGAGTAGTTGGTCGAGTAGTTGGTCGAGTAGATGGTCGAGTAGTTGGTCGAGTAGTTGGTCGAGTAGTTGGTCGAGTGATTGGTCGAGTAGTTCGTCGAGTAGGTGGTCGAGTAGATGGTCGAGTAGTTGGTCGAGTAGTTGGTCGAGTAGTCGGTCGAGTGGTCAGTCGAATAGTTGGTCGAGTAGTTGGTCGAGTAGGTGGTCGAGTAGATGGTCGAGTAGTTGGTCGAGTAGTCTGTCGAGTGGTCAGTCGAGTAGTTGGTCGAGTAGTTGGTCGAGTAGCTGGTCGAGTAGTTGGTCGAGTGATTGCTCCAGTAGTTGGTCGAGTAGTTGGTCGAGTAGTCGGTCGAGTGGTCAGTCGAGTAGTTGGTCGAGTAGTTGGTCGAGTGATTGGTCGAGTAGTTGGTCGAGTAGTCGGTCGAGTAGTCAGTCGAGTAGTTGGTCGAGTAGTTGGTCGAGTAGGTGGTCGAGTAGATGGTCGAGTAGTTGGTCGAGTAGTCTGTCGAGTGGTCAGTCGAGTAGTTGGTCGAGTAGTTGGTCGAGTAGCTGGTCGAGTAGTTGGTCGAGTGATTGCTCCAGTAGTTGGTCGAGTAGTTGGTCGAGTAGTCGGTCGAGTGGTCAGTCGAGTAGTTGGTCGAGTAGTTGGTCGAGTAATTGGTCGAGTAGATGGTCGAGTAGTTGGTCGAGTAGTCTGTCGAGTGGTCAGTCGAGTAGTTGGTCGAGTAGTTGGTCGAGTAGCTGGTCGAGTAGTTGGTCGAGTAGTTGGTCGAGTAGTTGGTCGAGTAGTTGGTCGAGTAGTTGGTCTAGTAGATGGTCGAGTAGTTGGTCGAGTAGTTGGTCGAGTAGTTGGTCGAGTGACTGGTCGAGTAGTTGGTCGAGTAGTCGGTCGAGTGGTCAGTCGAGTAGTTGGTCGAGTAGTTGGTCGAGTTGTTGGTCGAGTAGATGGTCGAGTAGTTGGTCAAGTAGTTGGTCGAGAAGTTGGTCGAGTGATTGGTCGAGTAGTTGGTCGAGTAGTTGGTCGAGTAGTTGTTCGAGTGATTGGTCGAGTGGTCGGTCGAGTAGTTGGTCGAGTAGTTGGTCAAGTAGCTGGTCGAGTAGTTGGTCGAGTGATTGGTCGAGTGGTCGGTCGAGTAGTTGGTTGAGTAGTTGGTCGAGTAGTTGGTCGAGTAGTTGGTCGAGTAGTTGGTTGAGTAGTTGGTCGAGTAGTTGGTCGAGTATTTGGTCGAGTAGTTGGTCGAGTAGTTGGTCGAGTAGGTGGTCGAGTAGTTGGTTGAGTAGTTGATCGAGTAGTTGGTCGAGTGATTGGTCGAGTAGTCGGTCGAGTAGTCGGTCGAGTGGTCGGTCGAGTAGTTGGTCGAGTAGTTGGTCGAGTAGTTGGTCGAGTAGTTGGTCGAGTAGATGGTCGAGTAGTTGGTTGAGTAGTTGGTCGAGTAGTTGGTCGAGTGATTGGTCGAGTAGTTCGTCGAGTAGTTGGTCGAGTGATTGGTCGAGTAGTTGGTCGAGTAGTCGGTCGAGTGGTCAGTCGAGTAGTTGGTCGAGTAGTTGGTCGAGTAGTTGGTCGAGTAGATGGTCAAGTAGTTGGTCAAGTAGTTGGTCGAGTAGTTGGTCGAGTGATTGGTCGAGTAGTTGGTCGAGTAGTCGGTCGAGTAGTCAGTCGAGTAGTTGGTCGAGTAGTTGGTCGAGTAGGTGGTCGAGTAGATGGTCGAGTAGTTGGTCGAGTAGTCTGTCGAGTGGTCAGTCGAGTAGTTGGTCGAGTAGTTGGTCGAGTAGCTGGTCGAGTAGTTGGTCGAGTGATTGCTCCAGTAGTTGGTCGAGTAGTTGGTTGAGTAGTTGGTCGAGTAGTTGGTCGAGTAGTTGGTCGAGTAGTTGGTTGAGTAGTTGGTCGAGTAGTTGGTCGAGTATTTGGTCGAGTAGTTGGTCGAGTAGTTGGTCGAGTAGGTGGTCGAGTAGTTGGTTGAGTAGTTGATCGAGTAGTTGGTCGAGTGATTGGTCGAGTAGTCGGTCGAGTAGTCGGTCGAGTGGTCGGTCGAGTAGTTGGTCGAGTAGTTGGTCGAGTAGTTGGTCGAGTAGATGGTCAAGTAGTTGGTCAAGTAGTTGGTCGAGTAGTTGGTCGAGTGATTGGTCGAGTAGTTGGTCGAGTAGTTGGTCGAGTAGTTGTTCGAGTGATTGGTCGAGTGGTCGGTCGAGTAGTTGGTCGAGTAGTTGGTCAAGTAGCTGGTCGAGTACTTGGTCGAGTAGTTGATCGAGTAGTTGGTCGAGTGATTGGTCGAGTAGTCGGTCGAGTGGTCGGTCGAGTAGTTGGTCGAGTGATTGCTCCAGTAGTTGGTCGAGTAGTTGGTCGAGTAGTCGGTCGAGTGGTCAGTCGAGTAGTTGGTCGAGTAGTTGGTCGAGTAGATGGTCGAGTAGTTGGTCAAGTAGTTGGTCGAGTAGTTGGTCGAGTGATTGGTCGAGTAGTTGGTCGAGTAGTTGGTCGAGTAGTTGTTCGAATGATTGGTCGAGTGGTCGGTCGAGTAATTGGTCGAGTAGTTGGTCAAGTAGCTGGTCGAGTAGTTGGTCGAATGATTGGTCGAGTGGTCGGTCGAGTAGTCGGTCGAGTGGTCAGTCGAGTAGTTGGTCGAGTAGTTGGTCGAGTAGTTGGTCGAGTAGATGGTCAAGTAGTTGGTCAAGTAGTTGGTCGAGTAGTTGGTCGAGTGATTGGTCGAGTAGTTGGTCGAGTAGTTGGTCGAGTAGTTGTTCGAGTGATTGGTCGAGTGGACGGTCGAGTAGTTGGTCGAGTAGTTGGTCAAGTAGCTGGTCGAGTAGTTGGTCGAGTAGTTGGTCGAGTGATTGGTCGAGTAGTTGGTCGAGTAGTTGGTCGAGTAGTTGTTCGAGTGATTGGTCGAGTGGACGGTCGAGTAGTTGGTCGAGTAGTTGGTCAAGTAGCTGGTCGAGTACTTGGTCGAGTGATTGGTCGAGTGGTCGGTCGAGTAGTTGGTCGAGTAGTTGGTCGAGTAGTTGGTCGAGTAGTTGGTCGAGTGATTGGTCGAGTAGTCGGTCGAGTGGTCGGTCGAGTAGTTGGTCGAGTAGTTGGTCGAGTAGTTGGTCGAGTAGATGGTCGAGTAGTCGGTCGAGTAGTTGGTCGAGCAGTTGGTCGAGTAGTTGGTCGAGTGGTTGGTCGAGTAGATGGTCGAGTAGTTGGTCGAGTAGTTGGTCGAGTAGTTGGTCGAGTGATTGGTCGAGTAGTTGGTCGAGTAGTCGGTCGAGTGGTCAGTCGAGTAGTTGGTCGAGTAGATGGTCGAGTAGTTGGTCGAGTAGATGGTCGAGTAGTTGGTCGAGTAGTTGGTCGAGTAGTTGGTCGAGTGATTGGTCGAGTAGTTGGTCGAGTAGTTCATCGAGTGATTGGTCGAGTGGTCGGTCGAGTGGTCGGTCGAGTAGTTGGTCGAGTAGTTGGTCGAGTAGCTGGTCGAGTAGTTGGTCGAGTGATTGCTCCAGTAGTTGGTCAAGTAGTTGGTCGAGTAGTTGGTCGAGCGATTGGTGGAGTAGTTGGTCGAGTGATTGGTCGAGTAGTTGGTCGAGTGATTGGTCGAGTAGTCGGTCGAGTGGTCGGTCGAGTAGTTGGTCGAGTAGTTGGTCGAGTAGTTGGTCGAGTAGTTGGTCGAGTAGATGGTCGAGTAGTTGGTCGAGTAGTTGGTCGAGTAGTTGGTCGAGTGATTGGTCGAGTAGTTGGTCGAGTAGTCGGTCGAGTGGTCAGTCGAGTAGTTGGTCGAGTAGTTGGTCGAGTAGTTGGTCGAGTAGATGGGCGAGTAGTTGGTCGAGTAGTCTGTCGAGTGGTCAGTCGAGTAGTTGGTCGAGTAGTTGTTCGAGTAGCTGGTCGAGGAGTTGGTCGAGTGATTGCTCCAGTAGTTGGTCGAGTAGTTGGTCGAGTAGTTGGTCGAGCGATTGGTGGAGTAGTTGGTCGAGTGATTGGTCGAGTAGTTGGTCGAGTGATTGGTCGAGTAGTCGGTCGAGTGGTCGGTCGAGTAGTTGGTCGAGTAGTTGGTCGAGTAGTTGGTCGAGTAGTTGGTCGAGTAGATGGTCGAGTAGTTGGTCGAGTAGTTGGTCGAGTGATTGGTCGAGTAGTTGGTCGAGTAGTTGTTCGAGTGATTGGTCGAGTGGTCGGTCGTGTGGTCGGTCGAGTAGTTGGTCGAGTAGTTGGTCGAGTAGCTGGTCGAGTAGTTGGTCGAGTGATTGCTCCAGTAGTTGGTCGAGTAGTTGGTCGAGTGATTGGTCGAGTTGTCGGTCGAGTGGTCGGTCGAGTAGTTGGTCGAGTAGTTGGTCGAGTAGTTGGTCGAGTAGATGGTCGAGTAGTCGGTCGAGTAGTTGGTCGAGTAGTTGGTCGAGTAGTTGGTCGAGTAGTTGGTCGAGTAGATGGTCGAGTAGTTGGTCGAGTAGTTGGTCGAGTAGTTGGTCGAGTGATTGGTCGAGTAGTTGGTCGAGTAGTCGGTCGAGTGGTCAGTCGAGTAGTTGGTCGAGTAGTTGGTCGAGTAGTTGGTCGAGTAGATGGTCGAGTAGTTGGTCGAGTAGTCTGTCGAGTGGTCAGTCGAGTAGTTGGTCGAGTAGTTGGTCGAGTAGCTGGTCGAGTAGTTGGTCGAGTGATTGCTCCAGTAGTTGGTCGAGTAGTTGGTCGAGTAGTTGGTCGAGTGATTGGTCGAGTAGTTGGTCGAGTAGTCGGTCGAGTGGTCAGTCGAGTAGTTGGTCGAGTAGTTGGTCGAGTAGTTGGTCGAGTAGATGGTCGAGTAGTTGGTCGAGTAGTTGGTCAAGTAGTTGGTCGAGTAGTTGGTCGAGTAGTTGGTCGAGTAGTTGGTCGAGTAGTTGGTCGAGTAGTTGGTCGAGTGATTGGTAGAGTAGTTGGTCGAGTAGTCGGTCGAGTGGTCAGTCGAGTAGTTGGTCGAGTAGTTGGTCGAGTAGGTGGTCGAGTAGATGGTCGAGTAGTTGGTCGAGTAGTCTGTCGAGTGGTCAGTCGAGTAGTTGGTCGAGTAGTTGGTCGAGTAGCTGGTCGAGTAGTTGGTCGAGTGATTGCTCCAGTAGTTGGTCGAGTGGTTGGTCGAGTAGTCGGTCGAGTGGTCAGTCGAGTAGTTGGTCGAGTAGTTGGTCGAGTAGTTGGTCGAGTAGATGGTCGAGTAGTTGGTCGAGTAGTCTGTCGAGTGGTCAGTCGAGTAGTCGGTCGAGTAGTTGGTCGAGTAGATGGTCGAGTAGTTGGTCGAGTAGTTGGTCGAGTAGATGGTCGAGTAGTTGGTCGAGTAGTTGTTTGAGTAGTTGGTCGAGTGGTTGGTCGAGTAGTTGGTCGAGTTGTCGGTCGAGTGGTCGGTCGAGTAGTTGGTCGAGTAGTTGGTCGAGTAGTTGGTCGAGTAGTTGGTCTAGTAGTTGGTCGAGCGATTGGTCGAGTAGTTGTTCGAGTAGTTGGTCGAGTAGTTGGTCGAGTAGTTGGTCGAGTAGGTGGTCGAGTAGTTGGTTGAGTAGTTGGTCGAGTAGTTGGTCGAGTGATTGGTCGAGTAGTCGGTCGAGTAGTCGGTCGAGTGGTCGGTCGAGTTGTTGGTCGAGTAGTTGGTCGAGTAGTTGGTCGAGTAGTTGGTCTAGTAGATGGTCGAGTAGTTGGTCGAGTAGTTGGTCGAGTAGTTGGTCGAGTGACTGGTCGAGTAGTTGGTCGAGTAGTCGGTCGAGTGGTCAGTCGAGTAGTTGGTCGAGTAGTTGGTCGAGTTGTTGGTCGAGTAGATGGTCGAGTAGTTGGTCAAGTAGTTGGTCGAGAAGTTGGTCGAGTGATTGGTCGAGTAGTTGGTCGAGTAGTTGGTCGAGTAGTTGTTCGAGTGATTGGTCGAGTGGTCGGTCGAGTAGTTGGTCGAGTAGTTGGTCAAGTAGCTGGTCGAGTAGTTGGTCGAGTGATTGGTCGAGTGGTCGGTCGAGTAGTTGGTTGAGTAGTTGGTCGAGTAGTTGGTCGAGTAGTTGGTCGAGTAGTTGGTTGAGTAGTTGGTCGAGTTGTTGGTCGAGTGATTGGTCGAGTAGTTGGTCGAGTATTTGGTCGAGTAGTTGGTCGAGTAGTTGGTCGAGTAGGTGGTCGAGTAGTTGGTTGAGTAGTTGATCGAGTAGTTGGTCGAGTGATTGGTCGAGTAGTCGGTCGTGTAGTCGGTCGAGTGGTCGGTCGAGTAGTTGGTCGAGTAGTTGGTCGAGTAGTTGGTCGAGTAGTTGGTCGAGTAGATGGTCGAGTAGTTGGTCGAGTAGTTGGTCGAGTAGTTGGTCGAGTGATTGGTCGAGTAGTTCGTCGAGTAGGTGGTCGAGTAGATGGTCGAGTAGTTGGTCGAGTAGTTGGTCGAGTAGTCGGTCGAGTGGTCAGTCGAGTAGTTGGTCGAGTAGTTGGTCGAGTAGGTGGTCGAGTAGATGGTCGAGTAGTTGGTCGAGTAGTCTGTCGAGTGGTCAGTCGAGTAGTTGGTCGAGTAGTTGGTCGAGTAGCTGGTCGAGTAGTTGGTCGAGTGATTGCTCCAGTAGTTGGTCGAGTAGTTGGTCGAGTAGTCGGTCGAGTGGTCAGTCGAGTAGTTGGTCGAGTAGTTGGTCGAGTGATTGGTCGAGTAGTTGGTCGAGTAGTCGGTCGAGTGGTCAGTCGAGTAGTTGGTCGAGTAGTTGGTCGAGTAGGTGGTCGAGTAGATGGTCGAGTAGTTGGTCGAGTAGTCTGTCGAGTGGTCAGTCGAGTAGTTGGTCGAGTAGTTGGTCGAGTAGCTGGTCGAGTAGTTGGTCGAGTGATTGCTCCAGTAGTTGGTCGAGTAGTTGGTCGAGTAGTCGGTCGAGTGGTCAGTCGAGTAGTTGGTCGAGTAGTTGGTCGAGTAGTTGGTCGAGTAGATGGTCGAGTAGTTGGTCGAGTAGTCTGTCGAGTAGATGGTCGAGTAGTCGGTCGAGTAGTTGGTCGAGCAGTTGGTCGAGTAGTTGGTCGAGTAGTTGGTCGAGTAGATGGTCGAGTAGTTGGTCGAGTAGTTGGTCGAGTAGTTGGTCGAGTGATTGGTCGAGTAGTTGGTCGAGTAGTCGGTCGAGTGGTCAGTCGAGTAGTTGGTCGAGTAGTTGGTCGAGTAGTTGGTCAAGTAGATGGTCGAGTAGTTGGTCGAGTAGTTGGTCGAGTAGTTGGTCGAGTGATTGGTCGAGTAGTTGGTCGAGTAGTTGGTCGAGTAGTTCATCGAGTGATTGGTCGAGTGGTCGGTCGAGTGGTCGGTCGAGTAGTTGGTCGAGTAGTTGGTCGAGTAGCTGGTCGAGTAGTTGGTCGAGTGATTGCTCCAGTAGTTGGTCAAGTAGTTGGTCGAGTAGTTGGTCGAGCGATTGGTGGAGTAGTTGGTCGAGTGATTGGTCGAGTATTTGGTCGAGTGATTGGTCGAGTAGTCGGTCGAGTGGTCGGTCGAGTAGTTGGTCGAGTAGTTGGTCGAGTAGTTGGTCGAGTAGTTGGTCGAGTAGTTGGTCGAGTAGTTGGTCGAGTAGTTGGTCGAGTGATTGGTCGAGTAGTTGGTCGAGTAGTCGGTCGAGTGGTCAGTCGAGTAGTTGGTCGAGTAGTTGGTCGAGTAGTTGGTCGAGTAGATGGGCGAGTCGTTGGTCGAGTAGTCTGTCGAGTGGTCAGTCGAGTAGTTGGTCGAGTAGTTGGTCGAGTAGCTGGTCGAGGAGTTGGTCGAGTGATTGCTCCAGTAGTTGGTCGAGTAGTTGGTCGAGTAGTTGGTCGAGCGATTGGTGGAGTAGTTGGTCGAGTGATTGGTCGAGTAGTTGGTCGAGTGATTGGTCGAGTAGTCGGTCGAGTGGCCGGTCGAGTAGTTGGTCGAGTAGTTGGTCGAGTAGTTGGTCGAGTAGTTGGTCGAGTAGATGGTCGAGTAGTTGGTCGAGTAGTTGGTCGAGTGATTGGTCGAGTAGTTGGTCGAGTAGTTGGTCGAGTAGTTGTTCGAGTGATTGGTCGAGTGGTCGGTCGAGTGGTCGGTCGAGTAGTTGGTCGAGTAGTTGGTCGAGTAGCTGGTCGAGTAGTCGGTCGAGTAGTCGGTCGAGTGGTCGGTCGAGTAGTTGGTCGAGTAGTTGGTCGAGTAGTTGGTCGAGTAGTTGGTCTAGTAGATGGTCGAGTAGTTGGTCGAGTAGTTGGTCGAGTAGTTGGTCGAGTGACTGGTCGAGTAGTTGGTCGAGTAGTCGGTCGAGTGGTCAGTCGAGTAGTTGGTCGAGTAGTTGGTCGAGTTGTTGGTCGAGTAGATGGTCGAGTAGTTGGTCGAGTGATTGGTCGAGTAGTTGGTCGAGTAGTCGGTCGAGTGGTCAGTCGAGTAGTTGGTCGAGTAGTTGGTCGAGTAGTTGGTCGAGTAGATGGTCGAGTAGTTGGTCGAGTAGTCTGTCGAGTGGTCAGTCGAGTAGTTGGTCGAGTAGTTGGTCGAGTAGCTGGTCGAGTAGTTGGTCGAGTGATTGCTCCAGTAGTTGGTCGAGTAGTTGGTCGAGTAGTTGGTCGAGTGATTGGTCGAGTAGTTGGTCGAGTAGTCGGTCGAGTGGTCAGTCGAGTAGTTGGTCGAGTAGTTGGTCGAGTAGTTGGTCGAGTAGATGGTCGAGTAGTTGGTCGAGTAGTTGGTCGAGTAGTTGGTCGAGTAGTTGGTCGAATAGTTGGTCGAGTAGTTGGTCGAGTAGTTGGTCGAGTAGTTGGTCGAGTGATTGGTCGAGTAGTTGGTCGAGTAGTCGGTCGAGTGGTCAGTCGAGTAGTTGGTCGAGTAGTTGGTCGAGTAGGTGGTCGAGTAGATGGTCGAGTAGTTGGTCGAGTAGTCTGTCGAGTGGTCAGTCGAGTAGTTGGTCGAGTAGTTGGTCGAGTAGCTGGTCGAGTAGTTGGTCGAGTGATTGCTCCAGTAGTTGGTCGAGTAGTTGGTCGAGTAGTTGGTCCAGTAGTTGGTTGAGTAGTTGGTCAAGTAGTTGGTCGAGTGATTGGTCGAGTAGTTGGTCGAGTAGTTGGTTGAGTAGTTGGTCGAGTAGTTGATCGAGTAGTTGGTCGAGTGATTGGTCGAGTAGTCGGTCGAGTGGTCGGTCGAGTAGTTGGTCGAGTGATTGCTCCAGTAGTTGGTCGAGTAGTTGGTCGAGTAGTCGGTCGAGTGGTCAGTCGAGTAGTTGGTCGAGTAGTTGGTCGAGTAGATGGTCGAGTAGTTGGTCAAGTAGTTGGTCGAGTAGTTGGTCCAGTGATTGGTCGAGTAGTTGGTCGAGTAGTTGGTCGAGTAGTTGTTCGAATGATTGGTCGAGTGGTCGGTCGAGTAGTTGGTCGAGTAGTTGGTCAAGTAGCTGGTCGAGTAGTTGGTCGAATGATTGGTCGAGTGGTCGGTCGAGTAGTTGGTCGAGTAGTTGGTCGAGTAGTTGGTCGAGTAGTTGGTCGAGTGATTGGTCGAGTAGTTGGTCGAGTATTTGGTTGAGTAGTTGGTCGAGTAGTTGGTCGAGTAGTTGGTCGAGTGATTGGTCGAGTAGTCGGTCGAGTGGTCGGTCGAGTAGTTGGTCGAGTAGTTGGTCGAGTAGTTGGTCGAGTAGATGGTCGAGTAGTCGGTCGAGTAGTTGGTCGAGCAGTTGGTCGAGTAGTTGGTCGAGTAGTTGGTCGAGTAGATGGTCGAGTAGTTGGTCGAGTAGTTGGTCGAGTAGTTGGTCGAGTGATTGGTCGAGTAGTTGGTCGAGTAGTCGGTCGAGTGGACAGTCGAGTAGTTGGTCGAGTAGTTGGTCGAGTAGTTGGTCAAGTAGATGGTCGAGTAGTTGGTCGAGTAGTTGGTCGAGTAGTTGGTCGAGTGATTGGTCGAGTAGTTGGTCGAGTAGTTGGTCGAGTAGTTCATCGAGTGATTGGTCGAGTGGTCGGTCGAGTGGTCGGTCGAGTAGTTGGTCGAGTAGTTGGTCGAGTAGATGGTCGAGTAGTCGGTCGAGTAGTTGGTCGAGCAGTTGGTCGAGTAGTTGGTCGAGTAGTTGGTCGAGTAGATGGTCGAGTAGTTGGTCGAGTAGTTGGTCGAGTAGTTGGTCGAGTGATTGGTAAAGTAGTTGGTCGAGTAGTCGGTCGAGTGGTCAGTCGAGTAGTTGGTCGAGTAGTTGGTCGAGTAGTTGGTCGAGTAGTCGGTCGAGTGGTCAGTCGAGTAGTTGGTCGAGTAGTTGGTCGAGTAGGTGGTCGAGTAGATGGTCGAGTAGTTGGTCGAGTAGTCTGTCGAGTGGTCAGTCGAGTAGTTGGTCGAGTAGTTGGTCGAGTAGCTGGTCGAGTAGTTGGTCGAGTGATTGCTCCAGTAGTTGGTCGAGTAGTTGGTCGAGTAGTCCGTCGAGTGGTCAGTCGAGTAGTTGGTCGAGTAGTTGGTCGAGTGATTGGTCGAGTAGTTGGTCGAGTAGTCGGTCGAGTGGTCAGTCGAGTAGTTGGTCGAGTAGTTGGTCGAGTAGGTGGTCGAGTAGATGGTCGAGTAGTTGGTCGAGTAGTCTGTCGAGTGGTCAGTCGAGTAGTTGGTCGAGTAGTTGGTCGAGTAGCTGGTCGAGTAGTTGGTCGAGTGATTGCTCCAGTAGTTGGTCGAGTAGTTGGTCGAGTAGTCGGTCGAGTGGTCAGTCGAGTAGTTGGTCGAGTAGTTGGTCGAGTAGTTGGTCGAGTAGATGGTCGAGTAGTTGGTCGAGTAGTCTGTCGAGTAGTCAGTCGAGTAGTTGGTCGAGTAGTTGGTCGAGTAGCTGGTCGAGTAGTTGGTCGAGTGATTGCTCCAGTAGTTGGTCGAGTAGTTGGTCGAGTAGTTGGTCGAGCGATTGGTGGAGTAGTTGGTCGAGTGATTGGTCGAGTAGTTGGTCGAGTGATTGGTCGAGTAGTCGGTCGAGTGGTCGGTCGAGTAGTTGGTCGAGTAGTTGGTCGAGTAGTTGGTCGAGTAGTTGTTCGAGTAGTTGGTCGAGTAGTTGGTCGAGTAGTTGGTCGAGTAGGTGGTCGAGTAGTTGGTTGAGTAGTTGGTCGAGTAGTTGGTCGAGTGATTGGTCGAGTAGTCGGTCGAGTAGTCGGTCGAGTGGTCGGTCGAGTAGTTGGTCGAGTAGTTGGTCGAGTAGTTGGTCGAGTAGTTGGTCTAGTAGATGGTCGAGTAGTTGGTCGAGTAGTTGGTCGAGTAGTTGGTCGAGTGACTGGTCGAGTAGTTGGTCGAGTAGTCGGTCGAGTGGTCAGTCGAGTAGTTGGTCGAGTAGTTGGTCGAGTTGTTGGTCGAGTAGATGGTCGAGTAGTTGGTCAAGTAGTTGGTCGAGAAGTTGGTCGAGTGATTGGTCGAGTAGTTGGTCGAGTAGTTGGTCGAGTAGTTGTTCGAGTGATTGGTCGAGTGGTCGGTCGAGTAGTTGGTCGAGTAGTTGGTCAAGTAGCTGGTCGAGTAGTTGGTCGAGTGATTGGTCGAGTGGTCGGTCGAGTAGTTGGTTGAGTAGTTGGTCGAGTAGTTGGTCGAGTATTTGGTCGAGTAGTTGGTTGAGTAGTTGGTCGAGTTGTTGGTCGAGTGATTGGTCGAGTAGTTGGTCGAGTATTTGGTCGAGTAGTTGGTCGAGTAGTTGGTCGAGTAGTTGGTCGAGTAGTTGGTCGAGTGATTGGTCGAGTAGTTGGTCGAGTAGTCGGTCGAGTGGTCAGTCGAGTAGTTGGTCGAGTAGTTGGTCGAGTAGTTGGTCGAGTAGTCGGTCGAGTGGTCAGTCGAGTAGTTGGTCGAGTAGTTGGTCGAGTAGGTGGTCGAGTAGATGGTCGAGTAGTTGGTCGAGTAGTCTGTCGAGTGGTCAGTCGAGTAGTTGGTCGAGTAGTTGGTCGAGTAGCTGGTCGAGTAGTTGGTCGAGTGATTGCTCCAGTAGTTGGTCGAGTAGTTGGTCGAGTAGTCGGTCGAGTGGTCAGTCGAGTAGTTGGTCGAGTAGTTGGTCGAGTGATTGGTCGAGTAGTTGGTCGAGTAGTCGGTCGAGTGGTCAGTCGAGTAGTTGGTCGAGTAGTTGGTCGAGTAGGTGGTCGAGTAGATGGTCGAGTAGTTGGTCGAGTAGTCTGTCGAGTGGTCAGTCGAGTAGTTGGTCGAGTAGTTGGTCGAGTAGCTGGTCGAGTAGTTGGTCGAGTGATTGCTCCAGTAGTTGGTCGAGTAGTTGGTCGAGTAGTCGGTCGAGTGGTCAGTCGAGTAGTTGGTCGAGTAGTTGGTCGAGTAGTTGGTCGAGTAGATGGTCGAGTAGTTGGTCGAGTATTCTGTCGAGTGGTCAGTCGAGTAGTTGGTCGAGTAGTTGGTCGAGTAGCTGGTCGAGTAGTTGGTCGAGTGATTGCTCCAGTAGTTGGTCGAGTAGTTGGTCGAGTAGTTGGTCGAGCGATTGGTGGAGTAGTTGGTCGAGTGATTGGTCGAGTAGTTGGTCGAGTGATTGGTCGAGTAGTCGGTCGAGTGGTCGGTCGAGTAGTTGTTCGAGTAGTTGGTCGAGTAGTTGGTCGAGTAGTTGGTCGAGTAGTTGGTCGAGCGATTGGTCGAGTGATTGGTCGAGTAGTCGGTCGAGTAGTCGGTCGAGTGGTCGGTCGAGTAGTTGGTCGAGTAGATGGTCGAGTAGTTGGTCGAGTAGTTGGTCGAGTAGATGGTCGAGTAGTTGGTCGAGTAGTTGTTTGAGTAGTTGGTCGAGTGGTTGGTCGAGTAGTTGGTCGAGTAGTCGGTCGAGTGGTCAGTCGAGTAGTTGGTCGAGTAGTTGATCGAGTAGTTGGTCGAGTGATTGGTCGAGTTGTCGGTCGAGTGGTCGGTCGAGTAGTTGGTCGAGTAGTTGGTCGAGTAGTTGGTCGAGTAGTTGGTCTAGTAGTTGGTCGAGCGATTGGTCGAGTAGTTGTTCGAGTAGTTGGTCGAGTAGTTGGTCGAGTAGTTGGTCGAGTAGGTGGTCGAGTAGTTGGTTGAGTAGTTGGTCGAGTAGTTGGTCGAGTGATTGGTCGAGTAGTCGGTCGAGTAGTCGGTCGAGTGGTCGGTCGAGTAGTTGGTCGAGTAGTTGGTCGAGTAGTTGGTCGAGTAGTTGGTCTAGTAGATGGTCGAGTAGTTGGTCGAGTAGTTGGTCGAGTAGTTGGTCGAGTGACTGGTCGAGTAGTTGGTCGAGTAGTCGGTCGAGTGGTCAGTCGAGTAGTTGGTCGAGTAGTTGGTCGAGTTGTTGGTCGAGTAGATGGTCGAGTAGTTGTTCAAGTAGTTGGTCGAGAAGTTGGTCGAGTGATTGGTCGAGTAGTTGGTCGAGTAGTTTGTCGAGTAGTTGTTCGAGTGATTGGTCGAGTGGTCGGTCGAGTAGTTGGTCGAGTAGTTGTTCGAGTTATTGGTTTAGTGGTCGGTCGAGTGGTCGGTCGAGTAGTTGGTCGAGTAGTTGGTCGAGTAGTTGGTCGAGTAGTTAGTCGAGTAGATGGTCGAGTAGTTGGTCGAGTAGTTGGTCGAGTAGTTGGTCGAGTAGTTGGTCGAGTAGTTGGTCGAGTAGATGGTCTCGTAGTTGGTCCAGTAGTTGGTCGAGTAGTTGGTCGAGTGATTGGTCGAGTAGTTGGTCGAGTAGTTGGTCGAATAGTTGTTCGAGTTATTGGTTTAGTGGTCGGTCGAGTGGTCGGTCAAGTAGTTGGTCGAGTAGGTGGTCGAGTAGTTAATCGACTGGTTGGACGACTAGTAAGACGACTTTTTGGTCGACTGGTTGGTCGAGTGGTTGGTCGAGAAGTTGGTCGAGTAGTTGGTCGAGTAGTTGGTCCAGTGATTGGTCGAGTGGTCGGTCGAGTGATGGGTCGAGTAGTTGGTCGAGTATTTGTTCGAGTAGTTGGTCGAGCGATTGGTCGAGTAGTTGGTCGAGTGATTGGTCGAGTCGTTGGTCGAGTAGTTGGTTGAGTAGTTGGTCGAGTAGTTGGTCAAGTAGTTGGTCGAGTAGTTGGTCGAGTGATTGGTCGAGTAGTTGGTCGAGTGATTGGTCGAGTAGTTGGTCGAGTAGTTGGTCGAGTAGCTGGTCGAGTAGTTGGTCGAGTGATTGCTCCAGTAGTTGGTCGAGTAGTTGGTCGAGCGATTGGTCGAGTAGTTGGTCGAGTAGTTGGTCGAGTGATTGGTTGAGTCGTTGGTCGAGTAGTTGGTTGAGTAGTTGGTCGAGTAGTTGGTCAAGTAGTTGGTCGAGTAGTTGGTCGAGTAGTTGGTCGAGTAGTTGGTCGAGTGATTGGTCGAGTGATTGGTCGAGTAGTCGGTCGAGTAGTTGGTCGAGTAGATGGTCGAGTAGTCGGTCGAGTAGTTGGTCGAGTAGTTGGTCGAGTGATTGCTCGAGTAGTAGGTCAAGTAGTTGGTCGAGAAGTTGGTCGAGTAGTTGGTCAAGTAGTTGGTCGAGTAGTTGGTCGAGTGATTGGTCGAGTAGTTGGTCGAGTAGTTGGTCGAGTAGTTGTTCGAGTGATTGGTCGAGTGGTCGGTCGAGTGGTTGGTCGAGTAGTTGGTCGAGTAGTTGGTCGAGTAGCTGGTCGAGTAGTTGGTCGAGTGATTGCTCCAGTAGTTGGTCGAGGAGTTGGTCGAGCGATTGGTCGAGTAGTTGGTCGAGAGATTGGTCGAGTAGTTGGTCAAGTAGTTGGTCGAGTAGTTGGTCGAGTAGTTGGTCGAGTAGTTGGTCGAGTAGTTGGTCGAGTGATTGGTCGAGTAGTTGGTCGAGTAGTTGGTCGAGTAGTTGTTCTAGTGATTGGTCGAGTGGTCGGTCGAGTAGTTGGTCGAGTAGTTGGTCGAGTAGTTGGTCGAGTAGTTGGTCTAGTAGTTGGTTGAGTAGTTGGTCGAGTAGTTGGTCGAGTGATTGGTCGAGTAGTTGGTTGAGTAGTTGGTCGAGTAGTTGGTCGAGTAGTTGGTCGAGTAGTTGGTCGAGTAGATGGTCGAATAGTTGGTCGAGTAGTTGGTCGAGTAGTTGGTCCAGTGATTGGTCGAGTAGTTGGTCGAGGAGTTGGTCGAATGATTGGTCGAGTAGTTGGTCGAGTAGTCGGTCGAGTGGTCAGGCGAGTAGTTGGTCGAGTAGTTGGTCGAGTAGTTGGTCGAGTAGTTGGTCGAGTAGATGGTCGAGTAGTTGGTCAAGTAGTTGGTCGAGTAGTTGGTCGAGTGATTGGTCGAGTAGTTGGTCGAGTAGTTGTTCGAATGATTGGTCGAGTGGTCGGTCGAGTAGTTGGTCGAGTAGTTGGTCAAGTAGCTGGTTGAGTAGTTGGTCGGGTGATTGGTCGAGTGGTCGGTCGAGTAGTTGGTCGAGTAGTTGGTCGAGTAGTTGGTCGAGTAGTTGGTCGAGTAGTTGGTCGAGTGATTGGTCGAGTAGTTGGTCGAGTAGTTGGTCGAGTAGTTGTTCGAGTGATTGGTCGAGTGGTCGGTCGAGTAGTTGGTCGAGTAGTTGGTCGAGTAGTTGGTCGAGTAGTTGGTCCAGTAGTTGCTTGAGTAGTTGGTCAAGTAGTTGGTCGAGTGATTGGTCGAGTAGTTGGTCGAGTAGTTGGTTGAGTAGTTGGTCGAGTAGTTGATCGAGTAGTTGGTCGAGTGATTGGTCGATTAGTCGGTCGAGTGGTCGGTCGAGTAGATGTTCGAGTGATTGCTCCAGTAGTTGGTCGAGTAGTTGGTCGAGTAGTCGGTCGAGTGGTCAGTCGAGTAGTTGGTCGAGTAGTTGGTCGAGTAGTTGGTCGAGTAGTTGGTCGAATGATTGGTCGAGTAGTTGGTCGAGTAGTCGGTCGAGTGGTCAGTCGAGTAGTTGGTCGAGTAGTTGGTCGAGTAGTTGGTCGAGTAGTTGGTCGAGCGATTGGTCGAGTGATTGGTCGAGTAGTCGGTCGAGTAGTCGGTCGAGTGGTCGGTCGAGTAGTTGGTCGAGTAGATGGTCGAGTAGTTGGTCGAGTAGTTGGTCGAGTAGATGGTCGAGTAGTTGGTCGAGTAGTTGTTTGAGTAGTTGGTCGAGTGGTTGGTCGAGTAGTTGGTCGAGTAGTCGGTCGAGTGGTCAGTCGAGTAGTTGGTCGAGTAGTTGATCGAGTAGTTGGTCGAGTGATTGGTCGAGTTGTCGGTCGAGTGGTCGGTCGAGTAGTTGGTCGAGTAGTTGGTCGAGTAGTTGGTCGAGTAGTTGGTCTAGTAGTTGGTCGAGCGATTGGTCGAGTAGTTGTTCGAGTAGTTGGTCGAGTAGTTGGTCGAGTAGTTGGTCGAGTAGGTGGTCGAGTAGTTGGTTGAGTAGTTGGTCGAGTAGTTGGTCGAGTGATTGGTCGAGTAGTCGGTCGAGTAGTCGGTCGAGTGGTCGGTCGAGTAGTTGGTCGAGTAGTTGGTCGAGTAGTTGGTCGAGTAGTTGGTCTAGTAGATGGTCGAGTAGTTGGTCGAGTAGTTGGTCGAGTAGTTGGTCGAGTGACTGGTCGAGTAGTTGGTCGAGTAGTCGGTCGAGTGGTCAGTCGAGTAGTTGGTCGAGTAGTTGGTCGAGTTGTTGGTCGAGTAGATGGTCGAGTAGTTGTTCAAGTAGTTGGTCGAGAAGTTGGTCGAGTGATTGGTCGAGTAGTTGGTCGAGTAGTTGGTCGAGTAGTTGTTCGAGTGATTGGTCGAGTGGTCGGTCGAGTAGTTGGTCGAGTAGTTGTTCGAGTTATTGGTTTAGTGGTCGGTCGAGTGGTCGGTCGAGTAGTTGGTCGAGTAGTTGGTCGAGTAGTTGGTCGAGTAGTTAGTCGAGTAGATGGTCGAGTAGTTGGTCGAGTAGTTGGTCGAGTAGTTGGTCGAGTAGTTGGTCGAGTAGTTGGTCGAGTAGATGGTCTCGTAGTTGGTCCAGTAGTTGGTCGAGTAGTTGGTCGAGTGATTGGTCGAGTAGTTGGTCGAGTAGTTGGTCGAATAGTTGTTCGAGTTATTGGTTTAGTGGTCGGTCGAGTGGTCGGTCAAGTAGTTGGTCGAGTAGGTGGTCGAGTAGTTAATCGACTGGTTGGACGACTAGTAAGACGACTTTTTGGTCGACTGGTTGGTCGAGTGGTTGGTCGAGAAGTTGGTCGAGTAGTTGGTCGAGTAGTTGGTCCAGTGATTGGTCGAGTGGTCGGTCGAGTGATGGGTCGAGTAGTTGGTCGAGTATTTGTTCGAGTAGTTGGTCGAGCGATTGGTCGAGTAGTTGGTCGAGTGATTGGTCGAGTCGTTGGTCGAGTAGTTGGTTGAGTAGTTGGTCGAGTAGTTGGTCAAGTAGTTGGTCGAGTAGTTGGTCGAGTGATTGGTCGAGTAGTTGGTCGAGTGATTGGTCGAGTAGTTGGTCGAGTAGTTGGTCGAGTAGCTGGTCGAGTAGTTGGTCGAGTGATTGCTCCAGTAGTTGGTCGAGTAGTTGGTCGAGCGATTGGTCGAGTAGTTGGTCGAGTAGTTGGTCGAGTGATTGGTTGAGTCGTTGGTCGAGTAGTTGGTTGAGTAGTTGGTCGAGTAGTTGGTCAAGTAGTTGGTCGAGTAGTTGGTCGAGTAGTTGGTCGAGTAGTTGGTCGAGTGATTGGTCGAGTGATTGGTCGAGTAGTCGGTCGAGTAGTTGGTCGAGTAGATGGTCGAGTAGTCGGTCGAGTAGTTGGTCGAGTAGTTGGTCGAGTGATTGCTCGAGTAGTAGGTCAAGTAGTTGGTCGAGAAGTTGGTCGAGTAGTTGGTCAAGTAGTTGGTCGAGTAGTTGGTCGAGTGATTGGTCGAGTAGTTGGTCGAGTAGTTGGTCGAGTAGTTGTTCGAGTGATTGGTCGAGTGGTCGGTCGAGTGGTTGGTCGAGTAGTTGGTCGAGTAGTTGGTCGAGTAGCTGGTCGAGTAGTTGGTCGAGTGATTGCTCCAGTAGTTGGTCGAGGAGTTGGTCGAGCGATTGGTCGAGTAGTTGGTCGAGAGATTGGTCGAGTAGTTGGTCAAGTAGTTGGTCGAGTAGTTGGTCGAGTAGTTGGTCGAGTAGTTGGTCGAGTAGTTGGTCGAGTGATTGGTCGAGTAGTTGGTCGAGTAGTTGGTCGAGTAGTTGTTCTAGTGATTGGTCGAGTGGTCGGTCGAGTAGTTGGTCGAGTAGTTGGTCGAGTAGTTGGTCGAGTAGTTGGTCTAGTAGTTGGTTGAGTAGTTGGTCGAGTAGTTGGTCGAGTGATTGGTCGAGTAGTTGGTTGAGTAGTTGGTCGAGTAGTTGGTCGAGTAGTTGGTCGAGTAGTTGGTCGAGTAGATGGTCGAATAGTTGGTCGAGTAGTTGGTCGAGTAGTTGGTCCAGTGATTGGTCGAGTAGTTGGTCGAGGAGTTGGTCGAATGATTGGTCGAGTAGTTGGTCGAGTAGTCGGTCGAGTGGTCAGGCGAGTAGTTGGTCGAGTAGTTGGTCGAGTAGTTGGTCGAGTAGTTGGTCGAGTAGATGGTCGAGTAGTTGGTCAAGTAGTTGGTCGAGTAGTTGGTCGAGTGATTGGTCGAGTAGTTGGTCGAGTAGTTGTTCGAATGATTGGTCGAGTGGTCGGTCGAGTAGTTGGTCGAGTAGTTGGTCAAGTAGCTGGTTGAGTAGTTGGTCGGGTGATTGGTCGAGTGGTCGGTCGAGTAGTTGGTCGAGTAGTTGGTCGAGTAGTTGGTCGAGTAGTTGGTCGAGTAGTTGGTCGAGTGATTGGTCGAGTAGTTGGTCGAGTAGTTGGTCGAGTAGTTGTTCGAGTGATTGGTCGAGTGGTCGGTCGAGTAGTTGGTCGAGTAGTTGGTCGAGTAGTTGGTCGAGTAGTTGGTCCAGTAGTTGCTTGAGTAGTTGGTCAAGTAGTTGGTCGAGTGATTGGTCGAGTAGTTGGTCGAGTAGTTGGTTGAGTAGTTGGTCGAGTAGTTGATCGAGTAGTTGGTCGAGTGATTGGTCGATTAGTCGGTCGAGTGGTCGGTCGAGTAGATGTTCGAGTGATTGCTCCAGTAGTTGGTCGAGTAGTTGGTCGAGTAGTCGGTCGAGTGGTCAGTCGAGTAGTTGGTCGAGTAGTTGGTCGAGTAGTTGGTCGAGTAGTTGGTCGAATGATTGGTCGAGTAGTTGGTCGAGTAGTCGGTCGAGTGGTCAGTCGAGTAGTTGGTCGAGTAGTTGGTCGAGTAGTTGGTCGAGTAGATAGTCGAGTAGTTGGTCAAGTAGTTGGTCGAGTAGTTGGTCGAGTGATTGGTCGAGTAGTTGGTCGAGTAGTTGGTCGAGTAGTTGTTCGAGTGATTGGTCGAGTGGTCGGTCGAGTAGTTGGTCGAGTAGTTGGTCAAGTAGCTGGTCGAGTAGTTGGTCGGGTGATTGGTCGAGTGGTCGGTCGAGTAGTTGGTCGAGTAGTTGGTCGAGTAGTTGGTCGAGTAGTTGGTCGAGTTATTGGTCGAGTAGTTGGTCGAGTAGTTGGTCGAGTAGTTGGTGGAGTAGATGGTCGAGTAGTCGGTCGAGTAGTTGGTCGAGTAGTTGGTCGAGTAGTTGGTCGAGTAGTTGGTCGAGTAGATGGTCGAGTAGATGGTCGAGTAGTTGGTCGAGTAGTTGGTCGAGTGATTGGTCGAGTAGTTGGTCGAGTAGTCGGTTGAGTGGTCAGTCGAGTAGTTGGTCGAGTAGTTGGTCGATTAGTTGGTCGAGTAGATGGTCGAGTAGTTGGTCGAGTAGTTGGTCGAGTAGTTGGTCGAGTGATTGGTCGAGTAGTTGGTCGAGTAGTTGGTCGAGTAGTTGTTCGAGTGATTGGTCGAGTGGTCGGTCGAGTGGTCGGTCGAGTAGTTGGTCGAGTAGTTGGTCGAGTAGCTGGTCGAGTAGTTGGTCGAGTGATTGCTCCAGTAGTTGGTCGAGTAGTTGGTCGAGTAGTTGGTCGAGTAGTTGGTCTAGTAGTTGGTTGAGTAGTTGGTCGAGTAGTTGGTCGAGTGATTGGTCGAGTAGTTGGTTGAGTAGTTGGTCGAGTAGTTGGTCGAGTAGTTGGTCGAGTAGTTGGTCGAGTAGATGGTCGAGTAGTTGGTCGAGTAGTTGGTCGAGTAGTTGGTCCAGTGATTGGTCAAGTAGTTGGTCGAGGAGTTGGTCGAATGATTGGTCGAGTAGTTGGTCGAGTAGTCGGTCGAGTGGTCAGTCGAGTAGTTGGTCGAGTAGTTGGTCGAGTAGTAGGTCGAGTAGTTGGTCGAGTAGATGGTCGAGTAGTTGGTCAAGTAGTTGGTCGAGTAGTTGGTCGAGTGATTGGTCGAGTAGTTGGTCGAGTAGTTGTTCGAATGATTGGTCGAGTGGTCGGTCGAGTAGTTGGTCGAGTAGTTGGTCAAGTAGCTGGTTGAGTAGTTGGTCGGGTGATTGGTCGAGTGGTCGGTCGAGTAGTTGGTCGAGTAGTTGGTCGAGTAGTTGGTCGAGTAGTTGGTCGAGTGATTGGTCGAGTAGTTGGTCGAGTAGTTGGTCGAGTAGTTGTTCGAGTGATTGGTCGAGTGGTCGGTCGAGTAGTTGGTCGAGTAGTTGGTCGAGTAGTTGGTCCAGTAGTTGCTTGAGTAGTTGGTCAAGTAGTTGGTCGAGTGATTGGTCGAGTAGTTGGTCGAGTAGTTGGTTGAGTAGTTGGTCGAGTAGTTGATCGAGTAGTTGATCGAGTAGTTGGTCGAGTGATTGGTCGATTAGTCGGTCGAGTGGTCGGTCGAGTAGATGTTCGAGTGATTGCTCCAGTAGTTGGTCGAGTAGTTGGTCGAGTAGTCGGTCGAGTGGTCAGTCGAGTAGTTGGTCGAGTAGTTGGTCGAGTAGTTGGTCGAGTAGTTGGTCGAATGATTGGTCGAGTAGTTGGTCGAGTAGTCGGTCGAGTGGTCAGTCGAGTAGTTGGTCGAGTAGTTGGTCGAGTAGTTGGTCGAGTAGTTGGTCGAATGATTGGTCGAGTAGTTGGTCGAGTAGTCGGTCGAGTGGTCAGTCGAGTAGTTGGTCGAGTAGTTGGTCGAGTAGTTGGTCGAGTAGTTGGTCGAGTAGATGGTCGAGTAGTTGGTCAAGTAGTTGGTCGAGTAGTTGGTCGAGTGATTGGTCGAGTAGTTGGTCGAGTAGTTGGTCGAGTAGTTGTTCGAGTGATTGGTCGAGTGGTCGGTCGAGTAGTTGGTCGAGTAGTTGGTCAAGTAGCTGGTCGAGTAGTTGGTCGGGTGATTGGTCGAGTGGTCGGTCGAGTAGTTGGTCGAGTAGTTGGTCGAGTAGTTGGTCGAGTAGTTGGTCGAGTGATTGGTCGAGTAGTTGGTCGAGTAGATGGTCGAGTAGTTGGTCGAGTAGTTGGTCGAGTAGTTGGTCGAGTGATTGGTCGAGTAGTTGGTCGAGTAGTCGGTCGAGTGGTCAGTCGAGTAGTTGGTCGAGTAGTTGGTCGATTAGTTGGTCGAGTAGATGGTCGAGTAGTTGGTCGAGTAGTTGGTCGAGTAGTTGGTCGAGTGATTGGTCGAGTAGTTGGTCGAGAAGTTGGTCGAGTAGTTGTTCGAGTGATTGGTCGAGTGGTCGGTCGAGTGGTCGGTCGAGTAGTTGGTCGAGTAGTTGGTCAAGTAGCTGGTCGAGTAGTTGGTCGAGTGATTGCTCCAGTAGTTGGTCGAGTAGTTGGTCGAGTAGTTGGTCGAGCGATTGGTCGAGTAGTTGGTCGAGTGATTGGTCGAGTAGTTGGTCAAGTAGTTGGTCGAGTAGTTGGTCGAGTAGTCGGTCGAGTGGTCAGTCGAGTAGTTGGTCGAGTAGTTGGTCGAGTAGTTGGTCGAGTAGTTGTTCGAGTGATTGGTCGAGTGGTCGGTCGAGTAGTTGGTCGAGTAGTTGGTCGAGTAGTTGGTCGAGTAGTTGGTCGAGCAGTTGGTCGAGTAGATGGTCGAGTAGTTGGTCGAGTAGTTGGTCGAGTAGTTGGTTGAGTAGTTGGTCGAGTAATTGATCGAGTAGTTGATCGAGTAGTTGGTCGAGTGATTGGTCGATTAGTCGGTCGAGTGGTCGGTCGAGTAGATGTTCGAGTGATTGCTCCAGTAGTTGGTCGAGTAGTTGGTCGAGTAGTCGGTCGAGTGGTCAGTCGAGTAGTTGGTCGAGTAGTTGGTCGAGTAGTTGGTCGAGTAGTTGGTCGAATGATTGGTCGAGTAGTTGTTCGAGTAGTCGGTCGAGTGGTCAGTCGAGTAGTTGGTCGAGTAGTTGGTCGAGTAGTTGGTCGAGTAGTTGGTCGAGTAGATGGTCGAGTAGTTGGTCAAGTAGTTGGTCGAGTAGTTGGTCGAGTGATTGGTCGAGTAGTTGGTCGAGTAGTTGGTCGAGTAGTTGTTCGAGTGATTGGTCGAGTGGTCGGTCGAGTAGTTGGTCGAGTAGTTGGTCAAGTAGCTGGTCGAGTAGTTGGTCGGGTGATTGGTCGAGTGGTCGGTCGAGTAGTTGGTCGAGTAGTTGGTCGAGTAGTTGGTCGAGTAGTTGGTCGAGTGATTGGTCGAGTAGTTGGTCGAGTAGTTGGTCGAGTAGTTGGTGGAGTAGATGGTCGAGTAGTCGGTCGAGTAGTTGGTCGAGTAGTTGGTCGAGTAGTTGGTCGAGTAGTTGGTCGAGTAGATGGTCGAGTAGTTGGTCGAGTAGTTGGTCGAGTAGTTGGTCGAGTGATTGGTCGAGTAGTTGGTCGAGTAGTCGGTCGAGTGGTCAGTCGAGTAGTTGGTCGAGTAGTTGGTCGATTAGTTGGTCGAGTAGATGGTCGAGTAGTTGGTCGAGTAGTTGGTCGAGTAGTTGGTCGAGTGATTGGTCGAGTAGTTGGTCGAGAAGTTGGTCGAGTAGTTGTTCGAGTGATTGGTCGAGTGGTCGGTCGAGTGGTCGGTCGAGTAGTTGGTCGAGTAGTTGGTCAAGTAGCTGGTCGAGTAGTTGGTCGAGTGATTGCTCCAGTAGTTGGTCGAGTAGTTGGTCGAGTAGTTGGTCGAGCGATTGGTCGAGTAGTTGGTCGAGTGATTGGTCGAGTAGTTGGTCAAGTAGTTGGTCGAGTAGTTGGTCGAGTAGTCGGTCGAGTGGTCAGTCGAGTAGTTGGTCGAGTAGTTGGTCGAGTAGTTGGTCGAGTAGTTGTTCGAGTGATTGGTCGAGTGGTCGGTCGAGTAGTTGGTCGAGTAGTTGGTCGAGCAGTTGGTCGAGTAGATGGTCGAGTAGTTGGTCGAGTAGTTGGTCGAGTAGTTTGTCCAGTGATTGGTCGAGTAGTTGGTCGAGTAGTTGGTCGAATGATTGGTCGAGTAGTTGGTCGAGTAGTCGGTCGAGTGGTCAGTCGAGTAGTTGGTCGAGTAGTTGGTCGAGTAGTTGGTCGAGTAGTTGGTCGAGTAGATGGTCGAGTAGTTGGTCAAGTAGTTGGTCGAGTAGTTGGTCGAGTGATTGGTCGAGTAGTTGGTCGAGTAGTTGGTCGAGTAGTTGTTCGAGTGATTGGTCGAGTGGTCGGTCGAGTAGTTGGTCGAGTAGTTGGTCAAGTAGCTGGTCGAGTAGTTGGTCGGGTGATTGGTCGAGTGGTCGGTCGAGTAGTTGGTCGAGTAGTTGGTCGAGTAGTTGGTCGAGTAGTTGGTCGAGTGATTGGTCGAGTAGTTGGTCGAGTAGTTGGTCGAGTAGTTGTTCGAGTGATTGGTCGAGTGGTCGGTCGAGTAGTTGGTCGAGTAGTTGGTCGAGTAGTTGGTCCAGTAGTTGGTTGAGTAGTTGGTCAAGTAGTTGGTCGAGTGATTGGTCGAGTAGTTGGTCGAGTAGTTGGTTGAGTAGTTGGTCGAGTAGTTGATCGAGTAGTTGGTCGAGTGATTGGTCGAGTAGTCGGTCGAGTGGTCGGTCGAGTAGTTGTTCGAGTGATTGCTCCAGTAGTTGGTCGAGTAGTTGGTCGAGTAGTCGGTCGAGTGGTCAGTCGAGTAGTTGGTCGAGTAGTTGGTCGAGTAGTTGGTCGAGTAGATGGTCGAGTAGTTGGTCGAGTGATTGGTCGAGTAGTTGGTTGAGTAGTTGGTCGAGTAGTTGGTCGAGTAGTTGGTCGAGTAGTTGGTCGAGTAGATGGTCGAGTAGTTGGTCGAGTAGTTGGTCGAGTAGTTGGTCGAGTAGCTGGTCGAGTAGTTGGTCGAGTGATTGCTCCAGTAGTTGGTCGAGGAGTTGGTCGAGCGATTGGTCGAGTAGTTGGTCGAGTGATTGGTCGAGTAGTTGGTCAAGTAGTTGGTCGAGTAGTTGGTCGAGTAGTTGGTCGAGTAGTTGGTCGAGTAGTTGGTCGAGTGATTGGTCGAGTAGTTGGTCGAGTAGTTGGTCGAGTAGTTGTTCTAGTGATTGGTCGAGTGGTCGGTCGAGTAGTTGGTCGAGTAGTTGGTCGAGTAGTTGGTCGAGTAGTTGGTCTAGTAGTTGGTTGAGTAGTTGGTCGAGTAGTTGGTCGAGTGATTGGTCGAGTAGTTGGTTGAGTAGTTGGTCGAGTAGTTGGTCGAGTAGTTGGTCGAGTAGTTGGTCGAGTAGATGGTCGAGTAGTTGGTCCAGTGATTGGTCGAGTAGTTGGTCGAGGAGTTGGTCGAATGATTGGTCGAGTAGTTGGTCGAGTAGTCGGTCGAGTGGTCAGTCGAGTAGTTGGTCGAGTAGTTGGTCGAGTAGTTGGTCGAGTAGTTGGTCGAGTAGTTGGTCGAGTAGATGGTCGAGTAGTTGGTCAAGTAGTTGGTCGAGTAGTTGGTCGAGTGATTGGTCGAGTAGTTGGTCGAGTAGTTGGTCGAGTAGTTGTTCGAGTGATTGGTCGAGTGGTCGGTCGAGTAGTTGGTCGAGTAGTTGGTCAAGTAGCTGGTTGAGTAGTTGGTCGGGTGATTGGTCGAGTGGTCGGTCGAGTAGTTGGTCGAGTAGTTGGTCGAGTAGTTGGTCGAGTAGTTGGTCGAGTGATTGGTCGAGTAGTTGGTCGAGTAGTTGGTCGAGTAGTTGTTCTAGTGATTGGTCGAGTTGTCGGTCGAGTAGTTGGTCGAGTAGTTGGTCGAGTAGTTGGTCGAGTAGTTGGTCTAGTAGTTGGTTGAGTAGTTGGTCGAGTAGTTGGTCGAGTGATTGGTCGAGTAGTTGGTTGAGTAGTTGGTCGAGTAGTTGGTCGAGTAGTTGGTCGAGTAGTTGTTCGAGTAGATGGTCGAGTAGTTGGTCGAGTAGTTGGTCCAGTGATTGGTCGAGTAGTTGGTCGAGGAGTTGGTCGAATGATTGGTCGAGTAGTTGGTCGAGTAGTCGGTCGAGTGGTCAGTCGAGTAGTTGATCGAGTAGTT
Organism: Papilio elwesi; assembly: GCA_029849275.1. NCBI lineage: Eukaryota > Metazoa > Arthropoda > Insecta > Lepidoptera > Papilionidae > Papilio > Papilio elwesi. The sequence goes on from JANLBV010000055.1 coordinate 27,702, forward strand.
GGTCGAGTAGTTGGTCGAGTAGTTGGTCGAGTAGATGGTCGAGTAGTTGGTCAAGTAGTTGGTCGAGTAGTTGGTCGAGTGATTGGTCGAGTAGTTGGTCGAGTAGTTGGTCGAGTAGTTGTTCGAGTGATTGGTCGAGTGGTCGGTCGAGTAGTTGGTCGAGTAGTTGGTCAAGTAGCTGGTTGAGTAGTTGGTCGGGTGATTGGTCGAGTGGTCGGTCGAGTAGTTGGTCGAGTAGTTGGTCGAGTAGTTGGTCGAGTAGTTGGTCGAGTGATTGGTCGAGTAGTTGGTCGAGTAGTTGGTCGAGTAGATGTTCGAGTGATTGGTCGAGTGGTCGGTCGAGTAGTTGGTCGAGTAGTTGGTCGAGTAGTTGGTCCAGTAGTTGGTTGAGTAGTTGGTCAAGTAGTTGGTCGAGTGATTGGTCGAGTAGTTGGTCGAGTAGTTGGTTGAGTAGTTGGTCGAGTAGTTGATCGAGTAGTTGGTCGAGTGATTGGTCGAGTAGTCGGTCGAGTGGTCGGTCGAGTAGTTGTTCGAGTGATTGCTCCAGTAGTTGGTCGAGTAGTTGGTCGAGTAGTCGGTCGAGTGGTCAGTCGAGTAGTTGGTCGAGTAGTTGGTCGAGTAGTTGGTCGAGTAGTTGGTCGAATGATTGGTCGAGTAGTTGGTCGAGTAGTCGGTCGAGTGGTCAGTCGAGTAGTTGGTCGAGTAGTTGGTCGAGTAGTTGGTCGAGTAGTTGGTCGAGTAGATGGTCGAGTAGTTGGTCAAGTAGTTGGTCGAGTAGTTGGTCGAGTGATTGGTCGAGTAGTTGGTCGAGTAGTTGGTCGAGTAGTTGTTCGAGTGATTGGTCGAGTGATTGGTCGAGTAGTTGGTCGAGTAGTTGGTCGAGAAGTTGGTCGAGTAGTTGGTCAAGTAGTTGGTCGAGTAGTTGGTCGAGTGATTGGTCGAGTAGTTGGTCGAGTAGTTGGTCGAGTAGTTGTTCGATTGATTGGTCGAGTGGTCGGTCGAGTGGTCGGTCGAGTAGTTGGTCGACTAGTTGGTCGAGTACCTGGTCGAGTAGTTGGTCGAGTGATTGCTCCAGTAGTTGGTCGAGGAGTTGGTCGAGCGATTGGTCGAGTAGTTGGTCGAGTGATTGGTCGAGTAGTTGGTCAAGTAGTTGGTCAAGTAGTTGGTCGAGTAGTTGGTCGAGTAGTTGGTCGAGTAGTTGGTCGAGTAGTTGGTCGAGTGAGTGGTCGAGTAGTTGGTCGAGTAGTTGGTTGAGTAGTTGTTCTAGTGATTGGTCGAGTGGTCGGTCGAGTAGTTGGTCGAGTAGTTGGTCGAGTAGTTGGTCGAGTAGTTGGTCTAGTAGTTGGTTGAGTAGTTGGTCGAGTAGTTGGTCGAGTGATTGGTCGAGTAGTTGGTTGAGTAGTTGGTCGAGTAGTTGGTCGAGTAGTTGGTCGAGTAGTTGGTCGAGTAGATGGTCGAGTAGTTGGTCGAGTAGTTGGTCGAGTAGTTGGTCGAGTAGCTGGTCGAGTAGTTGGTCGAGTGATTGCTCCAGTAGTTGGTCGAGGAGTTGGTCGAGCGATTGGTCGAGTAGTTGGTCGAGTGATTGGTCGAGTAGTTGGTCAAGTAGTTGGTCGAGTAGTTGCTCGAGTAGTTGGTCGAGTAGTTGGTCGAGTAGTTGGTCGAGTGATTGGTCGAGTAGTTGGTCGAGTAGTTGGTCGAGTAGTTGTTCTAGTGATTGGTCGAGTGGTCGGTCGAGTAGTTGGTCGAGTAGTTGGTCGAGTAGTTGGTCGAGTAGTTGGTCTAGTAGTTGGTTGAGTAGTTGGTCGAGTAGTTGGTCGAGTGATTGGTCGAGTAGTTGGTTGAGTAGTTGGTCGAGTAGTTGGTCGAGTAGTTGGTCGAGTAGTTGGTCGAGTAGATGGTCGAGTAGTTGGTCGAGTAGTTGGTCGAGTAGTTGGTCCAGTGATTGGTCGAGTAGTTGGTCGAGGAGTTGGTCGAATGATTGGTCGAGTAGTTGGTCGAGTAGTCGGTCGAGTGGTCAGTCGAGTAGTTGGTCGAGTAGTTGGTCGAGTAGTTGGTCGAGTAGTTGGTCGAGTAGATGGTCGAGTAGTTGGTCAAGTAGTTGGTCGAGTAGTTGGTCGAGTGATTGGTCGAGTAGTTGGTCGAGTAGTTGGTCGAGTAGTTGTTCGAGTGATTGGTCGAGTGGTCGGTCGAGTAGTTGGTCGAGTAGTTGGTCAAGTAGCTGGTTGAGTAGTTGGTCGGGTGATTGGTCGAGTGGTCGGTCGAGTAGTTGGTCGAGTAGTTGGTCGAGTAGTTGGTCGAGTAGTTGGTCGAGTGATTGGTCGAGTAGTTGGTCGAGTAGTTGGTCGAGTAGTTGTTCGAGTGATTGGTCGAGTGGTCGGTCGAGTAGTTGGTCGAGTAGTTGGTCGAGTAGTTGGTCCAGTAGTTGGTTGAGTAGTTGGTCAAGTAGTTGGTCGAGTGATTGGTCGAGTAGTTGGTCGAGTAGTTGGTTGAGTAGTTGGTCGAGTAGTTGATCGAGTAGTTGGTCGAGTGATTGGTCGAGTAGTCGGTCGAGTGGTCGGTCGAGTAGTTGTTCGAGTGATTGCTCCAGTAGTTGGTCGAGTAGTTGGTCGAGTAGTCGGTCGAGTGGTCAGTCGAGTAGTTGGTCGAGTAGTTGGTCGAGTAGTTGGTCGAGTAGTTGGTCGAATGATTGGTCGAGTAGTTGGTCGAGTAGTCGGTCGAGTGGTCAGTCGAGTAGTTGGTCGAGTAGTTGGTCGAGTAGTTGGTCGAGTAGTTGGTCGAGTAGATGGTCGAGTAGTTGGTCAAGTAGTTGGTCGAGTAGTTGGTCGAGTAGTTGTTCGAGTGATTGGTCGAGTGGTCGGTCGAGTAGTTGGTCGAGTAGTTGGTCAAGTAGTTGGTCGAGTAGTTGGTCTAGTAGTTGGTTGAGTAGTTGGTCGAGTAGTTGGTCGAGTGATTGGTCGAGTAGTTGGTTGAGTAGTTGGTCGAGTAGTTGGTCGAGTAGTTGGTCGAGTAGTTGTTCGAGTAGATGGTCGAGTAGTTGGTCGAGTAGTTGGTCCAGTGATTGGTCGAGTAGTTGGTCGAGGAGTTGGTCGAATGATTGGTCGAGTAGTTGGTCGAGTAGTCGGTCGAGTGGTCAGTCGAGTAGTTGATCGAGTAGTTGGTCGAGTAGTTGGTCGAGTAGTTGGTCGAGTAGATGGTCGAGTAGTTGGTCAAGTAGTTGGTCGAGTAGTTGGTCGAGTGATTGGTCGAGTAGTTGGTCGAGTAGTTGGTCGAGTAGTTGTTCGAGTGATTGGTCGAGTGGTCGGTCGAGTAGTTGGTCGAGTAGTTGGTCAAGTAGCTGGTTGAGTAGTTGGTCGGGTGATTGGTCGAGTGGTCGGTCGAGTAGTTGGTCGAGTAGTTGGTCGAGTAGTTGGTCGAGTAGTTGGTCGAGTGATTGGTCGAGTAGTTGGTCGAGTAGTTGGTCGAGTAGATGTTCGAGTGATTGGTCGAGTGGTCGGTCGAGTAGTTGGTCGAGTAGTTGGTCGAGTAGTTGGTCCAGTAGTTGGTTGAGTAGTTGGTCAAGTAGTTGGTCGAGTGATTGGTCGAGTAGTTGGTCGAGTAGTTGGTTGAGTAGTTGGTCGAGTAGTTGATCGAGTAGTTGGTCGAGTGATTGGTCGAGTAGTCGGTCTAGTGGTCGGTCGAGTAGTTGTTCGAGTGATTGCTCCAGTAGTTGGTCGAGTAGTTGGTCGAGTAGTCGGTTGAGTGGTCAGTCGAGTAGTTGGTCGAGTAGTTGGTCGAGTAGTTGGTCGAGTAGTTGGTCGAATGATTGGTCGAGTAGTTGGTCGAGTAGTCGGTCGAGTGGTCAGTCGAGTAGTTGGTCGAGTAGTTGGTCGAGTAGTTGGTCGAGTAGTTGGTCGAGTAGATGGTCGAGTAGTTGGTCAAGTAGTTGGTCGAGTAGTTGGTCGAGTGATTGGTCGAGTAGTTGGTCGAGTAGTTGGTCGAGTAGTTGTTCGAGTGATTGGTCGAGTGATTGGTCGAGTAGTTGGTCGAGTAGTTGGTCGAGAAGTTGGTCGAGTAGTTGGTCAAGTAGTTGGTCGAGTAGTTGGTCGAGTGATTGGTCGAGTAGTTGGTCGAGTAGTTGGTCGAGTAGTTGTTCGATTGATTGGTCGAGTGGTCGGTCGAGTGGTCGGTCGAGTAGTTGGTCGAGTAGTTGGTCGAGTAGCTGGTCGAGTAGTTGGTCGAGTTATTGCTCCAGTAGTTGGTCGAGGAGTTGGTCGAGCGATTGGTCGAGTAGTTGGTCGAGTGATTGGTCGAGTAGTTGGTCAAGTAGTTGGTCGAGTAGTTGGTCGAGTAGTTGGTCGAGTAGTTGGTCGAGTAGTTGGTCGAGTGATTGGTCGAGTAGTTGGTCGAGTAGTTGGTTGAGTAGTTGTTCTAGTGATTGGTCGAGTGGTCGGTCGAGTAGTTGGTCGAGTAGTTGGTCGAGTAGTTGGTCGAGTAGTTGGTCTAGTAGTTGGTTGAGTAGTTGGTCGAGTAGTTGGTCGAGTGATTGGTCGAGTAGTTGGTTGAGTAGTTGGTCGAGTAGTTGGTCGAGTAGTTGGTCGAGTAGTTGGTCGAGTAGATGGTCGAGTAGTTGGTCGAGTAGTTGGTCGAGTAGTTGGTCGAGTAGCTGGTCGAGTAGTTGGTCGAGTTATTGCTCCAGTAGTTGGTCGAGGAGTTGGTCGAGCGATTGGTCGAGTAGTTGGTCGAGTGATTGGTCGAGTAGTTGGTCAAGTAGTTGGTCGAGTAGTTGGTCGAGTAGTTGGTCGAGTAGTTGGTCGAGTAGTTGGTCGAGTGATTGGTCGAGTAGTTGGTCGAGTAGTTGGTCGAGTAGTTGTTCTAGTGATTGGTCGAGTGGTCGGTCGAGTAGTTGGTCGAGTAGTTGGTCGAGTAGTTGGTCGAGTAGTTGGTCTAGTAGTTGGTTGAGTAGTTGGTCGAGTAGTTGGTCGAGTGATTGGTCGAGTAGTTGGTTGAGTAGTTGGTCGAGTAGTTGGTCGAGTAGTTGGTCGAGTAGTTGGTCGAGTAGTTGGTCGAGTAGTTGGTCGAGTGATTGGTCGAGTAGTTGGTTGAGTAGTTGGTCGAGTAGTTGGTCGAGTAGTTGGTCGAGTAGTTGGTCGAGTAGATGGTCGAGTAGTTGGTCGAGTAGTTGGTCGAGTAGTTGGTCGAGTAGTTGGTCGAGTAGTTGGTCGAGGAGTTGGTCGAGCGATTGGTCGAGTAGTTGGTCGAGTGATTGGTCGAGTAGTTGGTCAAGTAGTTGGTCGAGTAGTTGGTCGAGTAGTTGGTCGAGTAGTTGGTCGAGTAGTTGGTCGAGTGATTGGTCGAGTAGTTGGTCGAGTAGTTGGTCGAGTAGTTGTTCTAGTGATTGGTCGAGTGGTCGGTCGAGTAGTTGGTCGAGTAGTTGGTCGAGTAGTTGGTCGAGTAGTTGGTCTAGTAGTTGGTTGAGTAGTTGGTCGAGTAGTTGGTCGAGTGATTGGTCGAGTAGTTGGTTGAGTAGTTGGTCGAGTAGTTGGTCGAGTAGTTGGTCGAGTAGTTGGTCGAGTAGATGGTCGAGTAGTTGGTCGAGTAGTTGGTCGAGTAGTTGGTCCAGTGATTGGTCGAGTAGTTGGTCGAGGAGTTGGTCGAATGATTGGTCGAGTAGTTGGTCGAGTAGTCGGTCGAGTGGTCAGTCGAGTAGTTGGTCGAGTAGTTGGTCGAGTAGTTGGTCGAGTAGTTGGTCGAGTAGATGGTCGAGTAGTTGGTCAAGTAGTTGGTCGAGTAGTTGGTCGAGTGATTGGTCGAGTAGTTGGTCGAGTAGTTGGTCGAGTAGTTGTTCGAGTGATTGGTCGAGTGGTCGGTCGAGTAGTTGGTCGAGTAGTTGGTCAAGTAGCTGGTTGAGTAGTTGGTCGGGTGATTGGTCGAGTGGTCGGTCGAGTAGTTGGTCGAGTAGTTGGTCGAGTAGTTGGTCGAGTAGTTGGTCGAGTGATTGGTCGAGTAGTTGGTCGAGTAGTTGGTCGAGTAGTTGTTCGAGTGATTGGTCGAGTGGTCGGTCGAGTAGTTGGTCGAGTACTTGGTCGAGTAGTTGGTCCAGTAGTTGGTTGAGTAGTTGGTCAAGTAGTTGGTCGAGTGATTGGTCGAGTAGTTGGTCGAGTAGTTGGTTGAGTAGTTGGTCGAGTAGTTGATCGAGTAGTTGGTCGAGTGATTGGTCGAGTAGTCGGTCGAGTGGTCGGTCGAGTAGTTGTTCGAGTGATTGCTCCAGTAGTTAGTCGAGTAGTTGGTCGAGTAGTCGGTCGAGTGGTCAGTCGAGTAGTTGGTCGAGTAGTTGGTCGAGTAGTTGGTCGAGTAGTTGGTCGAATGATTGGTCGAGTAGTTGGTCGAGTAGTCGGTCGAGTGGTCAGTCGAGTAGTTGGTCGAGTAGTTGGTCGAGTAGTTGGTCGAGTAGTTGGTCGAGTAGATGGTCGAGTAGTTGGTCAAGTAGTTGGTCGAGTAGTTGGTCGAGTGATTGGTCGAGTAGTTGGTCGAGTAGTTGGTCGAGTAGTTGTTCGAGTGATTGGTCGAGTGGTCGGTCGAGTAGTTGGTCGAGTAGTTGGTCAAGTAGCTGGTCGAGTAGTTGGTTGGGTGATTGGTCGAGTCGTTGGTCGAGTAGTTGGTTGAGTAGTTGGTCGAGTAGTTGGTCAAGTAGTTGGTCGAGTAGTTGGTCAAGTAGCTGGTCGAGTAGTTGGTCGAGTGATTGGTCGAGTGATTGGTCGAGTAGTCGGTCGAGTGGTCGGTCGAGTAGTTGGTCGAGTAGATGGTCGAGTAGTCGGTCGAGTAGTTGGTCGAGTAGTTGGTCGAGTAGTTGGTCGAGAAGTTGGTCGAGTAGTTGGTCGAGCAATTGGTCGAGTAGTTGGTCGAGTAGTTGGTCGAGTAGTTGGTCGAGTAGGTGGTCGAGTAGTTGGTTGAGTAGTTGGTCGAGTAGTTGGTCGAGTGATTGGTCGAGTGATTGGTCGAGTAGTTGGTCGAGTAGTTGGTCGAGTAGTTGTTCGAGTGATTGGTCGAGTGGTCGGTCGAGTAGTTGGTCGAGTAGTTGGTCGAGTAGTTGGTCCAGTAGTTGGTTGAGTAGTTGGTCAAGTAGTTGGTCGAGTGATTGGTCGAGTAGTTGGTCGAGTAGTTGGTTGAGTAGTTGGTCGAGTAGTTGATCGAGTAGTTGGTCGAGTGATTGGTCGAGTAGTCGGTCGAGTGGTCGGTCGAGTAGTTGTTCGAGTGATTGCTCCAGTAGTTGGTCGAGTAGTTGGTCGAGTAGTCGGTCGAGTGGTCAGTCGAGTAGTTGGTCGAGTAGTTGGTCGAGTAGTTGGTCGAGTAGTTGGTCGAATGATTGGTCGAGTAGTTGGTCAAGTAGCTGGTTGAGTAGTTGGTCGGGTGATTGGTCGAGTGGTCGGTCGAGTAGTTGGTCGAGTAGTTGGTCGAGTAGTTGGTCGAGTGATTGGTCGAGTAGTTGGTCGAGTAGTTGGTCGAGTAGTTGTTCGAGTGATTGGTCGAGTGGTCGGTCGAGTAGTTGGTCGAGTAGTTGGTCGAGTAGTTGGTCCAGTAGTTGGTTGAGTAGTTGGTCAAGTAGTTGGTCGAGTGATTGGTCGAGTAGTTGGTCGAGTAGTTGGTTGAGTAGTTGGTCGAGTAGTTGATCGAGTAGTTGGTCGAGTGATTGGTCGAGTAGTCGGTCGAGTGGTCGGTCGAGTAGTTGTTCGAGTGATTGCTCCAGTAGTTGGTCGAGTAGTTGGTCGAGTAGTCGGTCGAGTGGTCAGTCGAGTAGTTGGTCGAGTAGTTGGTCGAGTAGTTGGTCGAGTAGTTGGTCGAATGATTGGTCGAGTAGTTGGTCGAGTAGTCGGTCGAGTGGTCAGTCGAGTAGTTGGTCGAGTAGTTGGTCGAGTAGTTGGTCGAGTAGTTGGTCGAGTAGATGGTCGAGTAGTTGGTCAAGTAGTTGGTCGAGTAGTTGGTCGAGTGATTGGTCGAGTAGTTGGTCGAGTAGTTGGTCGAGTAGTTGTTCGAGTGATTGGTCGAGTGGTCGGTCGAGTAGTTGGTCGAGTAGTTGGTCAAGTAGCTGGTCGAGTAGTTGGTCGAGTGATTGGTCGAGTAGTCGGTCGAGTGGTCGGTCGAGTAGTTGTTCGAGTGATTGCTCCAGTAGTTGGTCGAGTAGTTGGTCGAGTAGTCGGTCGAGTGGTCAGTCGAGTAGTTGGTCGAGTAGTTGGTCGAGTAGTTGGTCGAGTAGTTGGTCGAATGATTGGTCGAGTAGTTGGTCGAGTAGTCGGTCGAGTGGTCAGTCGAGTAGTTGGTCGAGTAGTTGGTCGAGTAGTTGGTCGAGTAGTTGGTCGAGTAGATGGTCGAGTAGTTGGTCAAGTAGTTGGTCGAGTAGTTGGTCGAGTGATTGGTCGAGTAGTTGGTCGAGTAGTTGGTCGAGTAGTTGTTCGAGTGATTGGTCGAGTGGTCGGTCGAGTAGTTGGTCGAGTAGTTGGTCAAGTAGCTGGTCGAGTAGTTGGTTGGGTGATTGGTCGAGTCGTTGGTCGAGTAGTTGGTTGAGTAGTTGGTCGAGTAGTTGGTCAAGTAGTTGGTCGAGTAGTTGGTCAAGTAGCTGGTCGAGTAGTTGGTCGAGTGATTGGTCGAGTGATTGGTCGAGTAGTCGGTCGAGTGGTCGGTCGAGTAGTTGGTCGAGTAGATGGTCGAGTAGTCGGTCGAGTAGTTGGTCGAGTAGTTGGTCGAGTAGTTGGTCGAGAAGTTGGTCGAGTAGTTGGTCGAGCAATTGGTCGAGTAGTTGGTCGAGTAGTTGGTCGAGTAGTTGGTCGAGTAGGTGGTCGAGTAGTTGGTTGAGTAGTTGGTCGAGTAGTTGGTCGAGTGATTGGTCGAGTAGTTGGTCGAGTAGTTGGTCGAGAAGTTGGTCGAGTAGTTGGTCAAGTAGTTGGTCGAGTAGTTGGTCGAGTGATTGGTCGAGTAGTTGGTCGAGTAGTTGGTCGAGTAGTTGTTCGAGTGATTGGTCGAGTGGTCGGTCGAGTGGTCGGTCGAGTAGTTGGTCGAGTAGTTGGTCGAGTAGCTGGTCGAGTAGTTGGTCGAGTGATTGCTCCAGTAGTTGGTCGAGGAGTTGGTCGAGCGATTGGTCGAGTAGTTGGTCGAGTGATTGGTCGAGTAGTTGGTCAAGTAGTTGGTCGAGTAGTTGGTCGAGTAGTTGGTCGAGTAGTTGGTCGAGTAGTTGGTCGAGTGATTGGTCGAGTAGTTGGTCGAGTAGTTGGTCGAGTAGTTGTTCTAGTGATTGGTCGAGTGGTCGGTCGAGTAGTTGGTCGAGTAGTTGGTCGAGTAGTTGGTCGAGTAGTTGGTCTAGTAGTTGGTTGAGTAGTTGGTCGAGTAGTTGGTCGAGTGATTGGTCGAGTAGTTGGTTGAGTAGTTGGTCGAGTAGTTGGTCGAGTAGTTGGTCGAGTAGTTGGTCGAGTAGATGGTCGAGTAGTTGGTCGAGTAGTTGGTCGAGTAGTTGGTCCAGTGATTGGTCGAGTAGTTGGTCGAGGAGTTGGTCGAATGATTGGTCGAGTAGTTGGTCGAGTAGTCGGTCGAGTGGTCAGTCGCGTAGTTGGTCGAGTAGTTGGTCGAGTAGTTGGTCGAGTAGTTGGTCGAGTAGATGGTCGAGTAGTTGGTCAAGTAGTTGGTCGAGTAGTTGGTCGAGTGATTGGTCGAGTAGTTGGTCGAGTAGTTGGTCGAGTAGTTGTTCGAGTGATTGGTCGAGTGGTCGGTCGAGTAGTTGGTCGAGTAGTTGGTCAAGTAGCTGGTTGAGTAGTTGGTCGGGTGATTGGTCGAGTGGTCGGTCGAGTAGTTGGTCGAGTAGTTGGTCGAGTAGTTGGTCGAGTAGTTGGTCGAGTGATTGGTCGAGTAGTTGGTCGAGAAGTTGGTCGAGTAGTTGTTCGAGTGATTGGTCGAGTGGTCGGTCGAGTAGTTGGTCGAGTAGTTGGTCGAGTAGTTGGTCCAGTAGTTGGTTGAGTAGTTGGTCAAGTAGTTGGTCGAGTGATTGGTCGAGTAGTTGGTCGAGTAGTTGGTTGAGTAGTTGGTCGAGTAGTTGATCGAGTAGTTGGTCGAGTGATTGGTCGAGTAGTCGGTCGAGTGGTCGGTCGAGTAGTCGGTCGAGTGGTCAGTCGAGTAGTTGGTCGAGTAGTTGGTCGAGTAGTTGGTCGAGTAGTTGGTTGAGTAGTTGGTCGAGTAGTTGATCGAGTAGTTGGTCGAGTGATTGGTCGAGTAGTCGGTCGAGTGGTCGGTCGAGTAGTTGTTCGAGTGATTGCTCCAGTAGTTGGTCGAGTAGTTGGTCGAGTAGTCGGTCGAGTGGTCAGTCGAGTAGTTGGTCGAGTAGTTGGTCGAGTAGTTGGTCGAGTAGATGGTCGAGTAGTTGGTCGAGTGATTGGTCGAGTAGTTGGTTGAGTAGTTGGTCGAGTAGTTGGTCGAGTAGTTGGTCGAGTAGTTGGTCGAGTAGATGGTCGAGTAGTTGGTCGAGTAGTTGGTCGAGTAGTTGGTCGAGTAGCTGGTCGAGTAGTTGGTCGAGTAGTTGGTCGAGTAGTTGGTCGAGTAGTTGGTTGAGTAGTTGGTCGAGTAGTTGATCGAGTAGTTGGTCGAGTGATTGGTCGAGTAGTCGGTCGAGTGGTCGGTCGAGTAGTTGTTCGAGTGATTGCTCCAGTAGTTGGTCGAGTAGTTGGTCGAGTAGTCGGTCGAGTGGTCAGTCGAGTAGTTGGTCGAGTAGTTGGTCGAGTAGTTGGTCGAGTAGATGGTCGAGTAGTTGGTCGAGTGATTGGTCGAGTAGTTGGTTGAGTAGTTGGTCGAGTAGTTGGTCGAGTAGATGGTCGAGTAGTTGGTCGAGTGATTGGTCGAGTAGTTGGTTGAGTAGTTGGTCGAGTAGTTGGTCGAGTAGTTGGTCGAGTAGTTGGTCGAGTAGATGGTCGAGTAGTTGGTCGAGTAGTTGGTCGAGTGATTGGTCGAGTAGTTGGTCGAGTAGTTGGTCGAGTAGTTGTTCGAGTGATTGGTCGAGTGGTCGGTCGAGTAGTTGGTCGAGTAGTTGGTCAAGTAGCTGGTTGAGTAGTTGGTCGGGTGATTGGTCGAGTGGTCGGTCGAGTAGTTGGTCGAGTAGTTGGTCGAGTAGTTGGTCGAGTAGTTGGTCGAGTGATTGGTCGAGTAGTTGGTCGAGTAGTTGGTCGAGTAGTTGTTCTAGTGATTGGTCGAGTGGTCGGTCGAGTAGTTGGTCGAGTAGTTGGTCGAGTAGTTGGTCGAGTAGTTGGTCTAGTAGTTGGTTGAGTAGTTGGTCGAGTAGTTGGTCGAGTGATTGGTCGAGTAGTTGGTTGAGTAGTTGGTCGAGTAGTTGGTCGAGTAGTTGGTCGAGTAGTTGTTCGAGTAGATGGTCGAGTAGTTGGTCGAGTAGTTGGTCCAGTGATTGGTCGAGTAGTTGGTCGAGGAGTTGGTCGAATGATTGGTCGAGTAGTTGGTCGAGTAGTCGGTCGAGTGGTCAGTCGAGTAGTTGATCGAGTAGTTGGTCGAGTAGTTGGTCGAGTAGTTGGTCGAGTAGATGGTCGAGTAGTTGGTCAAGTAGTTGGTCGAGTAGTTGGTCGAGTGATTGGTCGAGTAGTTGGTCGAGTAGTTGGTCGAGTAGTTGTTCGAGTGATTGGTCGAGTGGTCGGTCGAGTAGTTGGTCGAGTAGTTGGTCAAGTAGCTGGTTGAGTAGTTGGTCGGGTGATTGGTCGAGTGGTCGGTCGAGTAGTTGGTCGAGTAGTTGGTCGAGTAGTTGGTCGAGTAGTTGGTCGAGTGATTGGTCGAGTAGTTGGTCGAGTAGTTGGTCGAGTAGATGTTCGAGTGATTGGTCGAGTGGTCGGTCGAGTAGTTGGTCGAGTAGTTGGTCGAGTAGTTGGTCCAGTAGTTGGTTGAGTAGTTGGTCAAGTAGTTGGTCGAGTGATTGGTCGAGTAGTTGGTCGAGTAGTTGGTTGAGTAGTTGGTCGAGTAGTTGATCGAGTAGTTGGTCGAGTGATTGGTCGAGTAGTCGGTCGAGTGGTCGGTCGAGTAGTTGTTCGAGTGATTGCTCCAGTAGTTGGTCGAGTAGTTGGTCGAGTAGTCGGTCGAGTGGTCAGTCGAGTAGTTGGTCGAGTAGTTGGTCGAGTAGTTGGTCGAGTAGTTGGTCGAATGATTGGTCGAGTAGTTGGTCGAGTAGTCGGTCGAGTGGTCAGTCGAGTCGTTGGTCGAGTAGTTGGTCGAGTAGTTGGTCGAGTAGTTGGTCGAGTAGATGGTCGAGTAGTTGGTCAAGTAGTTGGTCGAGTAGTTGGTCGAGTGATTGGTCGAGTAGTTGGTCGAGTAGTTGGTCGAGTAGTTGTTCGAGTGATTGGTCGAGTGATTGGTCGAGTAGTTGGTCGAGTAGTTGGTCGAGAAGTTGGTCGAGTAGTTGGTCAAGTAGTTGGTCGAGTAGTTGGTCGAGTGATTGGTCGAGTAGTTGGTCGAGTAGTTGGTCGAGTAGTTGTTCGATTGATTGGTCGAGTGGTCGGTCGAGTGGTCGGTCGAGTAGTTGGTCGAGTAGTTGGTCGAGTAGCTGGTCGAGTAGTTGGTCGAGTGATTGCTCCAGTAGTTGGTCGAGGAGTTGGTCGAGCGATTGGTCGAGTAGTTGGTCGAGTGATTGGTCGAGTAGTTGGTCAAGTAGTTGGTCGAGTAGTTGGTCGAGTAGTTGGTCGAGTAGTTGGTCGAGTAGTTGGTCGAGTGATTGGTCGAGTAGTTGGTCGAGTAGTTGGTTGAGTAGTTGTTCTAGTGATTGGTCGAGTGGTCGGTCGAGTAGTTGGTCGAGTAGTTGGTCGAGTAGTTGGTCGAGTAGTTGGTCTAGTAGTTGGTTGAGTAGTTGGTCGAGTAGTTGGTCGAGTGATTGGTCGAGTAGTTGGTTGAGTAGTTGGTCGAGTAGTTGGTCGAGTAGTTGGTCGAGTAGTTGGTCGAGTAGATGGTCGAGTAGTTGGTCGAGTAGTTGGTCGAGTAGTTGGTCGAGTAGCTGGTCGAGTAGTTGGTCGAGTGATTGCTCCAGTAGTTGGTCGAGGAGTTGGTCGAGCGATTGGTCGAGTAGTTGGTCGAGTGATTGGTCGAGTAGTTGGTCAAGTAGTTGGTCGAGTAGTTGCTCGAGTAGTTGGTCGAGTAGTTGGTCGAGTAGTTGGTCGAGTGATTGGTCGAGTAGTTGGTCGAGTAGTTGGTCGAGTAGTTGTTCTAGTGATTGGTCGAGTGGTCGGTCGAGTAGTTGGTCGAGTAGTTGGTCGAGTAGTTGGTCGAGTAGTTGGTCTAGTAGTTGGTTGAGTAGTTGGTCGAGTAGTTGGTCGAGTGATTGGTCGAGTTGTTGGTTGAGTAGTTGGTCGAGTAGTTGGTCGAGTAGTTGGTCGAGTAGTTGGTCGAGTAGATGGTCGAGTAGTTGGTCGAGTAGTTGGTCGAGTAGTTGGTCCAGTGATTGGTCGAGTAGTTGGTCGAGGAGTTGGTCGAATGATTGGTCGAGTAGTTGGTCGAGTAGTCGGTCGAGTGGTCAGTCGAGTAGTTGGTCGAGTAGTTGGTCGAGTAGTTGGTCGAGTAGTTGGTCGAGTAGATGGTCGAGTAGTTGGTCAAGTAGTTGGTCGAGGAGTTGGTCGAGCGATTGGTCGAGTAGTTGGTCGAGTGATTGGTCGAGTAGTTGGTCAAGTAGTTGGTCGAGTAGTTGGTCGAGTAGTTGGTCGAGTAGTTGGTCGAGTAGTTGGTCGAGTGATTGGTCGAGTAGTTGGTCGAGTAGTTGGTTGAGTAGTTGTTCTAGTGATTGGTCGAGTGGTCGGTCGAGTAGTTGGTCGAGTAGTTGGTCGAGTAGTTGGTCGAGTAGTTGGTCTAGTAGTTGGTTGAGTAGTTGGTCGAGTAGTTGGTCGAGTGATTGGTCGAGTAGTTGGTTGAGTAGTTGGTCGAGTAGTTGGTCGAGTAGTTGGTCGAGTAGTTGGTCGAGTAGATGGTCGAGTAGTTGGTCGAGTAGTTGGTCGAGTAGTTGGTCGAGTAGCTGGTCGAGTAGTTGGTCGAGTTATTGCTCCAGTAGTTGGTCGAGGAGTTGGTCGAGCGATTGGTCGAGTAGTTGGTCGAGTGATTGGTCGAGTAGTTGGTCAAGTAGTTGGTCGAGTAGTTGGTCGAGTAGTTGGTCGAGTAGTTGGTCGAGTAGTTGGTCGAGTGATTGGTCGAGTAGTTGGTCGAGTAGTTGGTCGAGTAGTTGTTCTAGTGATTGGTCGAGTGGTCGGTCGAGTAGTTGGTCGAGTAGTTGGTCGAGTAGTTGGTCGAGTAGTTGGTCTAGTAGTTGGTTGAGTAGTTGGTCGAGTAGTTGGTCGAGTGATTGGTCGAGTAGTTGGTTGAGTAGTTGGTCGAGTAGTTGGTCGAGTAGTTGGTCGAGTAGTTGGTCGAGTAGATGGTCGAGTAGTTGGTCGAGTAGTTGGTCGAGTAGTTGGTCCAGTGATTGGTCGAGTAGTTGGTCGAGGAGTTGGTCGAATGATTGGTCGAGTAGTTGGTCGAGTAGTCGGTCGAGTGGTCAGTCGAGTAGTTGGTCGAGTAGTTGGTCGAGTAGTTGGTCGAGTAGTTGGTCGAGTAGATGGTCGAGTAGTTGGTCAAGTAGTTGGTCGAGTAGTTGGTCGAGTGATTGGTCGAGTAGTTGGTCGAGTAGTTGGTCGAGTAGTTGTTCGAGTGATTGGTCGAGTGGTCGGTCGAGTAGTTGGTCGAGTAGTTGGTCAAGTAGCTGGTTGAGTAGTTGGTCGGGTGATTGGTCGAGTGGTCGGTCGAGTAGTTGGTCGAGTAGTTGGTCGAGTAGTTGGTCGAGTAGTTGGTCGAGTGATTGGTCGAGTAGTTGGTCGAGTAGTTGGTCGAGTAGTTGTTCGAGTGATTGGTCGAGTGGTCGGTCGAGTAGTTGGTCGAGTAGTTGGTCGAGTAGTTGGTCCAGTAGTTGGTTGAGTAGTTGGTCAAGTAGTTGGTCGAGTGATTGGTCGAGTAGTTGGTCGAGTAGTTGGTTGAGTAGTTGGTCGAGTAGTTGATCGAGTAGTTGGTCGAGTGATTGGTCGAGTAGTCGGTCGAGTGGTCGGTCGAGTAGTCGGTCGAGTGGTCAGTCGAGTAGTTGGTCGAGTAGTTGGTCGAGTAGTTGGTCGAGTAGTTGGTTGAGTAGTTGGTCGAGTAGTTGATCGAGTAGTTGGTCGAGTGATTGGTCGAGTAGTCGGTCGAGTGGTCGGTCGAGTAGTTGTTCGAGTGATTGCTCCAGTAGTTGGTCGAGTAGTTGGTCGAGTAGTCGGTCGAGTGGTCAGTCGAGTAGTTGGTCGAGTAGTTGGTCGAGTAGTTGGTCGAGTAGATGGTCGAGTAGTTGGTCGAGTGATTGGTCGAGTAGTTGGTTGAGTAGTTGGTCGAGTAGTTGGTCGAGTAGTTGGTCGAGTAGTTGGTCGAGTAGATGGTCGAGTAGTTGGTCGAGTAGTTGGTCGAGTAGTTGGTCGAGTAGCTGGTCGAGTAGTTGGTCGAGTAGTTGGTCGAGTAGTTGGTCGAGTAGTTGGTTGAGTAGTTGGTCGAGTAGTTGATCGAGTAGTTGGTCGAGTGATTGGTCGAGTAGTCGGTCGAGTGGTCGGTCGAGTAGTTGTTCGAGTGATTGCTCCAGTAGTTGGTCGAGTAGTTGGTCGAGTAGTCGGTCGAGTGGTCAGTCGAGTAGTTGGTCGAGTAGTTGGTCGAGTAGTTGGTCGAGTAGATGGTCGAGTAGTTGGTCGAGTGATTGGTCGAGTAGTTGGTTGAGTAGTTGGTCGAGTAGTTGGTCGAGTAGATGGTCGAGTAGTTGGTCGAGTGATTGGTCGAGTAGTTGGTTGAGTAGTTGGTCGAGTAGTTGGTCGAGTAGTTGGTCGAGTAGTTGGTCGAGTAGATGGTCGAGTAGTTGGTCGAGTAGTTGGTCGAGTGATTGGTCGAGTAGTTGGTCGAGTAGTTGGTCGAGTAGTTGTTCGAGTGATTGGTCGAGTGGTCGGTCGAGTAGTTGGTCGAGTAGTTGGTCAAGTAGCTGGTTGAGTAGTTGGTCGGGTGATTGGTCGAGTGGTCGGTCGAGTAGTTGGTCGAGTAGTTGGTCGAGTAGTTGGTCGAGTAGTTGGTCGAGTGATTGGTCGAGTAGTTGGTCGAGTAGTTGGTCGAGTAGTTGTTCTAGTGATTGGTCGAGTGGTCGGTCGAGTAGTTGGTCGAGTAGTTGGTCGAGTAGTTGGTCGAGTAGTTGGTCTAGTAGTTGGTTGAGTAGTTGGTCGAGTAGTTGGTCGAGTGATTGGTCGAGTAGTTGGTTGAGTAGTTGGTCGAGTAGTTGGTCGAGTAGTTGGTCGAGTAGTTGTTCGAGTAGATGGTCGAGTAGTTGGTCGAGTAGTTGGTCCAGTGATTGGTCGAGTAGTTGGTCGAGGAGTTGGTCGAATGATTGGTCGAGTAGTTGGTCGAGTAGTCGGTCGAGTGGTCAGTCGAGTAGTTGATCGAGTAGTTGGTCGAGTAGTTGGTCGAGTAGTTGGTCGAGTAGATGGTCGAGTAGTTGGTCAAGTAGTTGGTCGAGTAGTTGGTCGAGTGATTGGTCGAGTAGTTGGTCGAGTAGTTGGTCGAGTAGTTGTTCGAGTGATTGGTCGAGTGGTCGGTCGAGTAGTTGGTCGAGTAGTTGGTCAAGTAGCTGGTTGAGTAGTTGGTCGGGTGATTGGTCGAGTGGTCGGTCGAGTAGTTGGTCGAGTAGTTGGTCGAGTAGTTGGTCGAGTAGTTGGTCGAGTGATTGGTCGAGTAGTTGGTCGAGTAGTTGGTCGAGTAGATGTTCGAGTGATTGGTCGAGTGGTCGGTCGAGTAGTTGGTCGAGTAGTTGGTCGAGTAGTTGGTCCAGTAGTTGGTTGAGTAGTTGGTCAAGTAGTTGGTCGAGTGATTGGTCGAGTAGTTGGTCGAGTAGTTGGTTGAGTAGTTGGTCGAGTAGTTGATCGAGTAGTTGGTCGAGTGATTGGTCGAGTAGTCGGTCGAGTGGTCGGTCGAGTAGTTGTTCGAGTGATTGCTCCAGTAGTTGGTCGAGTAGTTGGTCGAGTAGTCGGTCGAGTGGTCAGTCGAGTAGTTGGTCGAGTAGTTGGTCGAGTAGTTGGTCGAGTAGTTGGTCGAATGATTGGTCGAGTAGTTGGTCGAGTAGTCGGTCGAGTGGTCAGTCGAGTCGTTGGTCGAGTAGTTGGTCGAGTAGTTGGTCGAGTAGTTGGTCGAGTAGATGGTCGAGTAGTTGGTCAAGTAGTTGGTCGAGTAGTTGGTCGAGTGATTGGTCGAGTAGTTGGTCGAGTAGTTGGTCGAGTAGTTGTTCGAGTGATTGGTCGAGTGATTGGTCGAGTAGTTGGTCGAGTAGTTGGTCGAGAAGTTGGTCGAGTAGTTGGTCAAGTAGTTGGTCGAGTAGTTGGTCGAGTGATTGGTCGAGTAGTTGGTCGAGTAGTTGGTCGAGTAGTTGTTCGATTGATTGGTCGAGTGGTCGGTCGAGTGGTCGGTCGAGTAGTTGGTCGAGTAGTTGGTCGAGTAGCTGGTCGAGTAGTTGGTCGAGTGATTGCTCCAGTAGTTGGTCGAGGAGTTGGTCGAGCGATTGGTCGAGTAGTTGGTCGAGTGATTGGTCGAGTAGTTGGTCAAGTAGTTGGTCGAGTAGTTGGTCTAGTAGTTGGTCGAGTAGTTGGTCGAGTAGTTGGTCGAGTGATTGGTCGAGTAGTTGGTCGAGTAGTTGGTTGAGTAGTTGTTCTAGTGATTGGTCGAGTGGTCGGTCGAGTAGTTGGTCGAGTAGTTGGTCGAGTAGTTGGTCGAGTAGTTGGTCTAGTAGTTGGTTGAGTAGTTGGTCGAGTAGTTGGTCGAGTGATTGGTCGAGTAGTTGGTTGAGTAGTTGGTCGAGTAGTTGGTCGAGTAGTTGGTCGAGTAGTTGGTCGAGTAGATGGTCGAGTAGTTGGTCGAGTAGTTGGTCGAGTAGTTGGTCGAGTAGCTGGTCGAGTAGTTGGTCGAGTGATTGCTCCAGTAGTTGGTCGAGGAGTTGGTCGAGCGATTGGTCGAGTAGTTGGTCGAGTGATTGGTCGAGTAGTTGGTCAAGTAGTTGGTCGAGTAGTTGCTCGAGTAGTTGGTCGAGTAGTTGGTCGAGTAGTTGGTCGAGTGATTGGTCGAGTAGTTGGTCGAGTAGTTGGTCGAGTAGTTGTTCTAGTGATTGGTCGAGTGGTCGGTCGAGTAGTTGGTCGAGTAGTTGGTCGAGTAGTTGGTCGAGTAGTTGGTCTAGTAGTTGGTTGAGTAGTTGGTCGAGTAGTTGGTCGAGTGATTGGTCGAGTAGTTGGTTGAGTAGTTGGTCGAGTAGTTGGTCGAGTAGTTGGTCGAGTAGTTGGTCGAGTAGATGGTCGAGTAGTTGGTCGAGTAGTTGGTCGAGTAGTTGGTCCAGTGATTGGTCGAGTAGTTGGTCGAGGAGTTGGTCGAATGATTGGTCGAGTAGTTGGTCGAGTAGTCGGTCGAGTGGTCAGTCGAGTAGTTGGTCGAGTAGTTGGTCGAGTAGTTGGTCGAGTAGTTGGTCGAGTAGATGGTCGAGTAGTTGGTCAAGTAGTTGGTCGAGGAGTTGGTCGAGCGATTGGTCGAGTAGTTGGTCGAGTGATTGGTCGAGTAGTTGGTCAAGTAGTTGGTCGAGTAGTTGGTCGAGTAGTTGGTCGAGTAGTTGGTCGAGTAGTTGGTCGAGTGATTGGTCGAGTAGTTGGTCGAGTAGTTGGTTGAGTAGTTGTTCTAGTGATTGGTCGAGTGGTCGGTCGAGTAGTTGGTCGAGTAGTTGGTCGAGTAGTTGGTCGAGTAGTTGGTCTAGTAGTTGGTTGAGTAGTTGGTCGAGTAGTTGGTCGAGTGATTGGTCGAGTAGTTGGTTGAGTAGTTGGTCGAGTAGTTGGTCGAGTAGTTGGTCGAGTAGTTGGTCGAGTAGATGGTCGAGTAGTTGGTCGAGTAGTTGGTCGAGTAGTTGGTCGAGTAGCTGGTCGAGTAGTTGGTCGAGTTATTGCTCCAGTAGTTGGTCGAGGAGTTGGTCGAGCGATTGGTCGAGTAGTTGGTCGAGTGATTGGTCGAGTAGTTGGTCAAGTAGTTGGTCGAGTAGTTGGTCGAGTAGTTGGTCGAGTAGTTGGTCGAGTAGTTGGTCGAGTGATTGGTCGAGTAGTTGGTCGAGTAGTTGGTCGAGTAGTTGTTCTAGTGATTGGTCGAGTGGTCGGTCGAGTAGTTGGTCGAGTAGTTGGTCGAGTAGTTGGTCGAGTAGTTGGTCTAGTAGTTGGTTGAGTAGTTGGTCGAGTAGTTGGTCGAGTGATTGGTCGAGTAGTTGGTTGAGTAGTTGGTCGAGTAGTTGGTCGAGTAGTTGGTCGAGTAGTTGGTCGAGTAGATGGTCGAGTAGTTGGTCGAGTAGTTGGTCGAGTAGTTGGTCCAGTGATTGGTCGAGTAGTTGGTCGAGGAGTTGGTCGAATGATTGGTCGAGTAGTTGGTCGAGTAGTCGGTCGAGTGGTCAGTCGAGTAGTTGGTCGAGTAGTTGGTCGAGTAGTTGGTCGAGTAGTTGGTCGAGTAGATGGTCGAGTAGTTGGTCAAGTAGTTGGTCGAGTAGTTGGTCGAGTGATTGGTCGAGTAGTTGGTCGAGTAGTTGGTCGAGTAGTTGTTCGAGTGATTGGTCGAGTGGTCGGTCGAGTAGTTGGTCGAGTAGTTGGTCAAGTAGCTGGTTGAGTAGTTGGTCGGGTGATTGGTCGAGTGGTCGGTCGAGTAGTTGGTCGAGTAGTTGGTCGAGTAGTTGGTCGAGTAGTTGGTCGAGTGATTGGTCGAGTAGTTGGTCGAGTAGTTGGTCGAGTAGTTGTTCGAGTGATTGGTCGAGTGGTCGGTCGAGTAGTTGGTCGAGTAGTTGGTCGAGTAGTTGGTCCAGTAGTTGGTTGAGTAGTTGGTCAAGTAGTTGGTCGAGTGATTGGTCGAGTAGTTGGTCGAGTAGTTGGTTGAGTAGTTGGTCGAGTAGTTGATCGAGTAGTTGGTCGAGTGATTGGTCGAGTAGTCGGTCGAGTGGTCGGTCGAGTAGTTGTTCGAGTGATTGCTCCAGTAGTTGGTCGAGTAGTTGGTAGAGTAGTCGGTCGAGTGGTCAGTCGAGTAGTTGGTCGAGTAGTTGGTCGAGTAGTTGGTCGAGTAGTTGGTCGAATGATTGGTCGAGTAGTTGGTCGAGTAGTCGGTCGAGTGGTCAGTCGAGTAGTTGGTCGAGTAGTTGGTCGAGTAGTTGGTCGAGTAGTTGGTCGAGTAGATGGTCGAGTAGTTGGTCAAGTAGTTGGTCGAGTAGTTGGTCGAGTGATTGGTCGAGTAGTTGGTCGAGTAGTTGGTCGAGTAGTTGTTCGAGTGATTGGTCGAGTGGTCGGTCGAGTAGTTGGTCGAGTAGTTGGTCGAGTAGTTGGTCGAGTAGTTGGTCGAGTAGATGGTCGAGTAGTTGGTCAAGTAGTTGGTCGAGTAGTTGGTCGAGTGATTGGTCGAGTAGTTGGTCGAGTAGTTGGTCGAGTAGTTGTTCGAGTGATTGGTCGAGTGGTCGGTCGAGTAGTTGGTCGAGTAGTTGGTCAAGTAGCTGGTTGAGTAGTTGGTTGAGTAGTTGGTCGAGTAGTTGGTCAAGTAGTTGGTCGAGTAGTTGGTCAAGTAGCTGGTCGAGTAGTTGGTCGAGTGATTGGTCGAGTGATTGGTCGAGTAGTCGGTCGAGTGGTCGGTCGAGTAGTTGGTCGAGTAGATGGTCGAGTAGTCGGTCGAGTAGTTGGTCGAGTAGTTGGTCGAGTAGTTGGTCGAGAAGTTGGTCGAGTAGTTGGTCGAGCAATTGGTCGAGTAGTTGGTCGAGTAGTTGGTCGAGTAGTTGGTCGAGTAGGTGGTCGAGTAGTTGGTTGAGTAGTTGGTCGAGTAGTTGGTCGAGTGATTGGTCGAGTGATTGGTCGAGTAGTTGGTCGAGTAGTTGGTCGAGTAGTTGTTCGAGTGATTGGTCGAGTGGTCGGTCGAGTAGTTGGTCGAGTAGTTGGTCGAGTAGTTGGTCCAGTAGTTGGTTGAGTAGTTGGTCAAGTAGTTGGTCGAGTGATTGGTCGAGTAGTTGGTCGAGTAGTTGGTTGAGTAGTTGGTCGAGTAGTTGATCGAGTAGTTGGTCGAGTGATTGGTCGAGTAGTCGGTCGAGTGGTCGGTCGAGTAGTTGTTCGAGTGATTGCTCCAGTAGTTGGTCGAGTAGTTGGTCGAGTAGTCGGTCGAGTGGTCAGTCGAGTAGTTGGTCGAGTAGTTGGTCGAGTAGTTGGTCGAGTAGTTGGTCGAATGATTGGTCGAGTAGTTGGTCAAGTAGCTGGTTGAGTAGTTGGTCGGGTGATTGGTCGAGTGGTCGGTCGAGTAGTTGGTCGAGTAGTTGGTCGAGTAGTTGGTCGAGTAGTTGGTCGAGTGATTGGTCGAGTAGTTGGTCGAGTAGTTGGTCGAGTAGTTGTTCGAGTGATTGGTCGAGTGGTCGGTCGAGTAGTTGGTCGAGTAGTTGGTCGAGTAGTTGGTCCAGTAGTTGGTTGAGTAGTTGGTCAAGTAGTTGGTCGAGTGATTGGTCGAGTAGTTGGTCGAGTAGTTGGTTGAGTAGTTGGTCGAGTAGTTGATCGAGTAGTTGGTCGAGTGATTGGTCGAGTAGTCGGTCGAGTGGTCGGTCGAGTAGTTGTTCGAGTGATTGCTCCAGTAGTTGGTCGAGTAGTTGGTCGAGTAGGTGGTCGAGTAGTTGGTTGAGTAGTTGGTCGAGTAGTTGGTCGAGTGATTGGTCGAGTAGTTGGTCGAGTAGTTGGTCGAGAAGTTGGTCGAGTAGTTGGTCAAGTAGTTGGTCGAGTAGTTGGTCGAGTGATTGGTCGAGTAGTTGGTCGAGTAGTTGGTCGAGTAGTTGTTCGAGTGATTGGTCGAGTGGTCGGTCGAGTGGTCGGTCGAGTAGTTGGTCGAGTAGTTGGTCGAGTAGCTGGTCGAGTAGTTGGTCGAGTGATTGCTCCAGTAGTTGGTCGAGGAGTTGGTCGAGCGATTGGTCGAGTAGTTGGTCGAGTGATTGGTCGAGGAGTTGGTCAAGTAGTTGGTCGAGTAGTTGGTCGAGTAGTTGGTCGAGTAGTTGGTCGAGTAGTTGGTCGAGTGATTGGTCGAGTAGTTGGTCGAGTAGTTGGTCGAGTAGTTGTTCTAGTGATTGGTCGAGTGGTCGGTCGAGTAGTTGGTCGAGTAGTTGGTCGAGTAGTTGGTCGAGTAGTTGGTCTAGTAGTTGGTTGAGTAGTTGGTCGAGTAGTTGGTCGAGTGATTGGTCGAGTAGTTGGTTGAGTAGTTGGTCGAGTAGTTGGTCGAGTAGTTGGTCGAGTAGTTGGTCGAGTAGATGGTCGAGTAGTTGGTCGAGTAGTTGGTCGAGTAGTTGGTCCAGTGATTGGTCGAGTAGTTGGTCGAGGAGTTGGTCGAATGATTGGTCGAGTAGTTGGTCGAGTAGTCGGTCGAGTGGTCAGTCGCGTAGTTGGTCGAGTAGTTGGTCGAGTAGTTGGTCGAGTAGTTGGTCGAGTAGATGGTCGAGTAGTTGGTCAAGTAGTTGGTCGAGTAGTTGGTCGAGTGATTGGTCGAGTAGTTGGTCGAGTAGTTGGTCGAGTAGTTGTTCGAGTGATTGGTCGAGTGGTCGGTCGAGTAGTTGGTCGAGTAGTTGGTCAAGTAGCTGGTTGAGTAGTTGGTCGGGTGATTGGTCGAGTGGTCGGTCGAGTAGTTGGTCGAGTAGTTGGTCGAGTAGTTGGTCGAGTAGTTGGTCGAGTGATTGGTCGAGTAGTTGGTCGAGTAGTTGGTCGAGTAGTTGTTCGAGTGATTGGTCGAGTGGTCGGTCGAGTAGTTGGTCGAGTAGTTGGTCGAGTAGTTGGTCCAGTAGTTGGTTGAGTAGTTGGTCAAGTAGTTGGTTGAGTAGTTGGTCGAGTAGTTGATCGAGTAGTTGGTCGAGTGATTGGTCGAGTAGTCGGTCGAGTGGTCGGTCGAGTAGTTGTTCGAGTGATTGCTCCAGTAGTTGGTCGAGTAGTTGGTCGAGTAGTCGGTCGAGTGGTCAGTCGAGTAGTTGGTCGAGTAGTTGGTCGAGTAGTTGGTCGAGTAGATGGTCGAGTAGTTGGTCGAGTGATTGGTCGAGTAGTTGGTTGAGTAGTTGGTCGAGTAGTTGGTCGAGTAGTTGGTCGAGTAGTTGGTCGAGTAGATGGTCGAGTAGTTGGTCGAGTAGTTGGTCGAGTAGTTGGTCGAGTAGCTGGTCGAGTAGTTGGTCGAGTAGTTGGTCGAGTAGTTGGTCGAGTAGTTGGTTGAGTAGTTGGTCGAGTAGTTGATCGAGTAGTTGGTCGAGTGATTGGTCGAGTAGTCGGTCGAGTGGTCGGTCGAGTAGTTGTTCGAGTGATTGCTCCAGTAGTTGGTCGAGTAGTTGGTCGAGTAGTCGGTCGAGTGGTCAGTCGAGTAGTTGGTCGAGTAGTTGGTCGAGTAGTTGGTCGAGTAGATGGTCGAGTAGTTGGTCGAGTGATTGGTCGAGTAGTTGGTTGAGTAGTTGGTCGAGTAGTTGGTCGAGTAGATGGTCGAGTAGTTGGTCGAGTGATTGGTCGAGTAGTTGGTTGAGTAGTTGGTCGAGTAGTTGGTCGAGTAGTTGGTCGAGTAGTTGGTCGAGTAGATGGTCGAGTAGTTGGTCGAGTAGTTGGTCGAGTGATTGGTCGAGTAGTTGGTCGAGTAGTTGGTCGAGTAGTTGTTCGAGTGATTGGTCGAGTGGTCGGTCGAGTAGTTGGTCGAGTAGTTGGTCAAGTAGCTGGTTGAGTAGTTGGTCGGGTGATTGGTCGAGTGGTCGGTCGAGTAGTTGGTCGAGTAGTTGGTCGAGTAGTTGGTCGAGTAGTTGGTCGAGTGATTGGTCGAGTAGTTGGTCGAGTAGTTGGTCGAGTAGTTGTTCTAGTGATTGGTCGAGTGGTCGGTCGAGTAGTTGGTCGAGTAGTTGGTCGAGTAGTTGGTCGAGTAGTTGGTCTAGTAGTTGGTTGAGTAGTTGGTCGAGTAGTTGGTCGAGTGATTGGTCGAGTAGTTGGTTGAGTAGTTGGTCGAGTAGTTGGTCGAGTAGTTGGTCGAGTAGTTGTTCGAGTAGATGGTCGAGTAGTTGGTCGAGTAGTTGGTCCAGTGATTGGTCGAGTAGTTGGTCGAGGAGTTGGTCGAATGATTGGTCGAGTAGTTGGTAGAGTAGTCGGTCGAGTGGTCAGTCGAGTAGTTGATCGAGTAGTTGGTCGAGTAGTTGGTCGAGTAGTTGGTCGAGTAGATGGTCGAGTAGTTGGTCAAGTAGTTGGTCGAGTAGTTGGTCGAGTGATTGGTCGAGTAGTTGGTCGAGTAGTTGGTCGAGTAGTTGTTCGAGTGATTGGTCGAGTGGTCGGTCGAGTAGTTGGTCGAGTAGTTGGTCAAGTAGCTGGTTGAGTAGTTGGTCGGGTGATTGGTCGAGTGGTCGGTCGAGTAGTTGGTCGAGTAGTTGGTCGAGTAGTTGGTCGAGTAGTTGGTCGAGTGATTGGTCGAGTAGTTGGTCGAGTAGTTGGTCGAGTAGATGTTCGAGTGATTGGTCGAGTGGTCGGTCGAGTAGTTGGTCGAGTAGTTGGTCGAGTAGTTGGTCGAGTAGTCGGTCGAGTGGTCGGTCGAGTAGTTGTTCGAGTGATTGCTCCAGTAGTTGGTCGAGTAGTTGGTCGAGTAGTCGGTCGAGTGGTCAGTCGAGTAGTTGGTCGAGTAGTTGGTCGAGTAGTTGGTCGAGTAGTTGGTCGAATGATTGGTCGAGTAGTTGGTCGAGTAGTCGGTCGAGTGGTCAGTCGAGTAGTTGGTCGAGTAGTTGGTCGAGTAGTTGGTCGAGTAGTTGGTCGAGTAGATGGTCGAGTAGTTGGTCAAGTAGTTGGTCGAGTAGTTGGTCGAGTGATTGGTCGAGTAGTTGGTCGAGTAGTTGGTCGAGTAGTTGTTCGAGTGATTGGTCGAGTGATTGGTCGAGTAGTTGGTCGAGTAGTTGGTCGAGAAGTTGGTCGAGTAGTTGGTCAAGTAGTTGGTCGAGTAGTTGGTCGAGTGATTGGTCGAGTAGTTGGTCGAGTAGTTGGTCGAGTAGTTGTTCGATTGATTGGTCGAGTGGTCGGTCGAGTGGTCGGTCGAGTAGTTGGTCGAGTAGTTGGTCGAGTAGCTGGTCGAGTAGTTGGTCGAGTGATTGCTCCAGTAGTTGGTCGAGGAGTTGGTCGAGCGATTGGTCGAGTAGTTGGTCGAGTGATTGGTCGAGTAGTTGGTCAAGTAGTTGGTCGAGTAGTTGGTCGAGTAGTTGGTCGAGTAGTTGGTCGAGTAGTTGGTCGAGTGATTGGTCGAGTAGTTGGTCGAGTAGTTGGTTGAGTAGTTGTTCTAGTGATTGGTCGAGTGGTCGGTCGAGAAGTTGGTCGAGTAGTTGGTCGAGTAGTTGGTCGAGTAGTTGGTCTAGTAGTTGGTTGAGTAGTTGGTCGAGTAGTTGGTCGAGTGATTGGTCGAGTAGTTGGTTGAGTAGTTGGTCGAGTAGATGGTCGAGTAGTTGGTCGAGTAGTTGGTCGAGTAGTTGGTCGAGTAGTTGGTCGAGTAGTTGTTCTAGTGATTGGTCGAGTGGTCGGTCGAGTAGTTGGTCAAGTAGTTGGTCGAGTGATTGGTCGAGTAGTTGGTCGAGTAGTTGGTTGAGTAGTTGGTCGAGTAGTTGATCGAGTAGTTGGTCGAGTGATTGGTCGAGTAGTCGGTCGAGTGGTCGGTCGAGTAGTTGTTCGAGTGATTGCTCCAGTAGTTGGTCGAGTAGTTGGTCGAGTAGTCGGTCGAGTGGTCAGTCGAGTAGTTGGTCGAGTAGTTGGTCGAGTAGTTGGTCGAGTAGTTGGTCGAATGATTGGTCGAGTAGTTGGTCAAGTAGCTGGTTGAGTAGTTGGTCGGGTGATTGGTCGAGTGGTCGGTCGAGTAGTTGGTCGAGTAGTTGGTCGAGTAGTTGGTCGAGTAGTTGGTCGAGTGATTGGTCGAGTAGTTGGTCGAGTAGTTGGTCGAGTAGTTGTTCGAGTGATTGGTCGAGTGGTCGGTCGAGTAGTTGGTCGAGTAGTTGGTCGAGTAGTTGGTCAAGTAGCTGGTTGAGTAGTTGGTCGGGTGATTGGTCGAGTGGTCGGTCGAGTAGTTGGTCGAGTAGTTGGTCGAGTAGTTGGTCGAGTAGTTGGTCGAGTGATTGGTCGAGTAGTTGGTCGAGTAGTTGGTCGAGTAGTTGTTCGAGTGATTGGTCGAGTGGTCGGTCGAGTAGTTGGTCGAGTAGTTGGTCGAGTAGTTGGTCCAGTAGTTGGTTGAGTAGTTGGTCAAGTAGTTGGTCGAGTGATTGGTCGAGTAGTTGGTCGAGTAGTTGGTTGAGTAGTTGGTCGAGTAGTTGATCGAGTAGTTGGTCGAGTGATTGGTCGAGTAGTCGGTCGAGTGGTCGGTCGAGTAGTTGTTCGAGTGATTGCTCCAGTAGTTGGTCGAGTAGTTGGTCGAGTAGTCGGTCGAGTGGTCAGTCGAGTAGTTGGTCGAGTAGTTGGTCGAGTAGTTGGTCGAGTAGTTGGTCGAATGATTGGTCGAGTAGTTGGTCGAGTAGTCGGTCGAGTGGTCAGTCGAGTAGTTGGTCGAGTAGTTGGTCGAGTAGTTGGTCGAGTAGTTGGTCGAGTAGATGGTCGAGTAGTTGGTCAAGTAGTTGGTCGAGTAGTTGGTCGAGTAGTTGTTCGAGTGATTGGTCGAGTGGTCGGTCGAGTAGTTGGTCGAGTAGTTGGTCAAGTAGTTGGTCGAGTAGTTGGTCTAGTAGTTGGTTGAGTAGTTGGTCGAGTAGTTGGTCGAGTGATTGGTCGAGTAGTTGGTTGAGTAGTTGGTCGAGTAGTTGGTCGAGTAGTTGGTCGAGTAGTTGTTCGAGTAGATGGTCGAGTAGTTGGTCGAGTAGTTGGTCCAGTGATTGGTCGAGTAGTTGGTCGAGGAGTTGGTCGAATGATTGGTCGAGTAGTTGGTCGAGTAGTCGGTCGAGTGGTCAGTCGAGTAGTTGATCGAGTAGTTGGTCGAGTAGTTGGTCGAGTAGTTGGTCGAGTAGATGGTCGAGTAGTTGGTCAAGTAGTTGGTCGAGTAGTTGGTCGAGTGATTGGTCGAGTAGTTGGTCGAGTAGTTGGTCGAGTAGTTGTTCGAGTGATTGGTCGAGTGGTCGGTCGAGTAGTTGGTCGAGTAGTTGGTCAAGTAGCTGGTTGAGTAGTTGGTCGGGTGATTGGTCGAGTGGTCGGTCGAGTAGTTGGTCGAGTAGTTGGTCGAGTAGTTGGTCGAGTAGTTGGTCGAGTGATTGGTCGAGTAGTTGGTCGAGTAGTTGGTCGAGTAGATGTTCGAGTGATTGGTCGAGTGGTCGGTCGAGTAGTTGGTCGAGTAGTTGGTCGAGTAGTTGGTCCAGTAGTTGGTTGAGTAGTTGGTCAAGTAGTTGGTCGAGTGATTGGTCGAGTAGTTGGTCGAGTAGTTGGTTGAGTAGTTGGTCGAGTAGTTGATCGAGTAGTTGGTCGAGTGATTGGTCGAGTAGTCGGTCGAGTGGTCGGTCGAGTAGTTGTTCGAGTGATTGCTCCAGTAGTTGGTCGAGTAGTTGGTCGAGTAGTCGGTCGAGTGGTCAGTCGAGTAGTTGGTCGAGTAGTTGGTCGAGTAGTTGGTCGAGTAGTTGGTCGAATGATTGGTCGAGTAGTTGGTCGAGTAGTCGGTCGAGAGGTCAGTCGAGTAGTTGGTCGAGTAGTTGGTCGAGTAGTTGGTCGAGTAGTTGGTCGAGTAGATGGTCGAGTAGTTGGTCAAGTAGTTGGTCGAGTAGTTGGTCGAGTGATTGGTCGAGTAGTTGGTCGAGTAGTTGGTCGAGTAGTTGTTCGAGTGATTGGTCGAGTGATTGGTCGAGTAGTTGGTCGAGTAGTTGGTCGAGAAGTTGGTCGAGTAGTTGGTCAAGTAGTTGGTCGAGTAGTTGGTCGAGTGATTGGTCGAGTAGTTGGTCGAGTAGTTGGTCGAGTAGTTGTTCGATTGATTGGTCGAGTGGTCGGTCGAGTGGTCGGTCGAGTAGTTGGTCGAGTAGTTGGTCGAGTAGCTGGTCGAGTAGTTGGTCGAGTGATTGCTCCAGTAGTTGGTCGAGGAGTTGGTCGAGCGATTGGTCGAGTAGTTGGTCGAGTGATTGGTCGAGTAGTTGGTCAAGTAGTTGGTCGAGTAGTTGGTCGAGTAGTTGGTCGAGTAGTTGGTCGAGTAGTTGGTCGAGTGATTGGTCGAGTAGTTGGTCGAGTAGTTGGTTGAGTAGTTGTTCTAGTGATTGGTCGAGTGGTCGGTCGAGTAGTTGGTCGAGTAGTTGGTCGAGTAGTTGGTCGAGTAGTTGGTCTAGTAGTTGGTTGAGTAGTTGGTCGAGTAGTTGGTCGAGTGATTGGTCGAGTAGTTGGTTGAGTAGTTGGTCGAGTAGTTGGTCGAGTAGTTGGTCGAGTAGTTGGTCGAGTAGATGGTCGAGTAGTTGGTCGAGTAGTTGGTCGAGTAGTTGGTCGAGTAGCTGGTCGAGTAGTTGGTCGAGTTATTGCTCCAGTAGTTGGTCGAGGAGTTGGTCGAGCGATTGGTCGAGTAGTTGGTCGAGTGATTGGTCGAGTAGTTGGTCAAGTAGTTGGTCGAGTAGTTGGTCGAGTAGTTGGTCGAGTAGTTGGTCGAGTAGTTGGTCGAGTGATTGGTCGAGTAGTTGGTCGAGTAGTTGGTCGAGTAGTTGTTCTAGTGATTGGTCGAGTGGTCGGTCGAGTAGTTGGTCGAGTAGTTGGTCGAGTAGTTGGTCGAGTAGTTGGTCTAGTAGTTGGTTGAGTAGTTGGTCGAGTAGTTGGTCGAGTGATTGGTCGAGTAGTTGGTTGAGTAGTTGGTCGAGTAGTTGGTCGAGTAGTTGGTCGAGTAGTTGGTCGAGTAGATGGTCGAGTAGTTGGTCGAGTAGTTGGTCGAGTAGTTGGTCCAGTGATTGGTCGAGTAGTTGGTCGAGGAGTTGGTCGAATGATTGGTCGAGTAGTTGGTCGAGTAGTCGGTCGAGTGGTCAGTCGAGTAGTTGGTCGAGTAGTTGGTCGAGTAGTTGGTCGAGTAGTTGGTCGAGTAGATGGTCGAGTAGTTGGTCAAGTAGTTGGTCGAGTAGTTGGTCGAGTGATTGCTCCAGTAGTTGGTCGAGGAGTTGGTCGAGCGATTGGTCGAGTAGTTGGTCGAGTGATTGGTCGAGTAGTTGGTCAAGTAGTTGGTCGAGTAGTTGGTCGAGTAGTTGGTCGAGTAGTTGGTCGAGTAGTTGGTCGAGTGATTGGTCGAGTAGTTGGTCGAGTAGTTGGTTGAGTAGTTGTTCTAGTGATTGGTCGAGTGGTCGGTCGAGTAGTTGGTCGAGTAGTTGGTCGAGTAGTTGGTCGAGTAGTTGGTCTAGTAGTTGGTTGAGTAGTTGGTCGAGTAGTTGGTCGAGTGATTGGTCGAGTAGTTGGTTGAGTAGTTGGTCGAGTAGTTGGTCGAGTAGTTGGTCGAGTAGTTGGTCGAGTAGATGGTCGAGTAGTTGGTCGAGTAGTTGGTCGAGTAGTTGGTCGAGTAGCTGGTCGAGTAGTTGGTCGAGTTATTGCTCCAGTAGTTGGTCGAGGAGTTGGTCGAGCGATTGGTCGAGTAGTTGGTCGAGTGATTGGTCGAGTAGTTGGTCAAGTAGTTGGTCGAGTAGTTGGTCGAGTAGTTGGTCGAGTAGTTGGTCGAGTAGTTGGTCGAGTGATTGGTCGAGTAGTTGGTCGAGTAGTTGGTCGAGTAGTTGTTCTAGTGATTGGTCGAGTGGTCGGTCGAGTAGTTGGTCGAGTAGTTGGTCGAGTAGTTGGTCGAGTAGTTGGTCTAGTAGTTGGTTGAGTAGTTGGTCGAGTAGTTGGTCGAGTGATTGGTCGAGTAGTTGGTTGAGTAGTTGGTCGAGTAGTTGGTCGAGTAGTTGGTCGAGTAGTTGGTCGAGTAGATGGTCGAGTAGTTGGTCGAGTAGTTGGTCGAGTAGTTGGTCCAGTGATTGGTCGAGTAGTTGGTCGAGGAGTTGGTCGAATGATTGGTCGAGTAGTTGGTCGAGTAGTCGGTCGAGTGGTCAGTCGAGTAGTTGGTCGAGTAGTTGGTCGAGTAGTTGGTCGAGTAGTTGGTCGAGTAGATGGTCGAGTAGTTGGTCAAGTAGTTGGTCGAGTAGTTGGTCGAGTGATTGGTCGAGTAGTTGGTCGAGTAGTTGGTCGAGTAGTTGTTCGAGTGATTGGTCGAGTCGTCGGTCGAGTAGTTGGTCGAGTAGTTGGTCAAGTAGCTGGTTGAGTAGTTGGTCGGGTGATTGGTCGAGTGGTCGGTCGAGTAGTTGGTCGAGTAGTTGGTCGAGTAGTTGGTCGAGTAGTTGGTCGAGTGATTGGTCGAGTAGTTGGTCGAGTAGTTGGTCGAGTAGTTGTTCGAGTGATTGGTCGAGTGGTCGGTCGAGTAGTTGGTCGAGTAGTTGGTCGAGTAGTTGGTCCAGTAGTTGGTTGAGTAGTTGGTCAAGTAGTTGGTCGAGTGATTGGTCGAGTAGTTGGTCGAGTAGTTGGTTGAGTAGTTGGTCGAGTAGTTGATCGAGTAGTTGGTCGAGTGATTGGTCGAGTAGTCGGTCGAGTGGTCGGTCGAGTAGTTGTTCGAGTGATTGCTCCAGTAGTTGGTCGAGTAGTTGGTCGAGTAGTCGGTCGAGTGGTCAGTCGAATAGTTGGTCGAGTAGTTGGTCGAGTAGTTGGTCGAGTAGTTGGTCGAATGATTGGTCGAGTAGTTGGTCGAGTAGTCGGTCGAGTGGTCAGTCGAGTAGTTGGTCGAGTAGTTGGTCGAGTAGTTGGTCGAGTAGTTGGTCGAGTAGATGGTCGAGTAGTTGGTCAAGTAGTTGGTCGAGTAGTTGGTCGAGTGATTGGTCGAGTAGTTGGTCGAGTAGTTGGTCGAGTAGTTGTTCGAGTGATTGGTCGAGTGGTCGGTCGAGTAGTTGGTCGAGTAGTTGGTCAAGTAGCTGGTCGAGTAGTTGGTTGGGTGATTGGTCGAGTCGTTGGTCGAGTAGTTGGTTGAGTAGTTGGTCGAGTAGTTGGTCAAGTAGTTGGTCGAGTAGTTGGTCAAGTAGCTGGTCGAGTAGTTGGTCGAGTGATTGGTCGAGTGATTGGTCGAGTAGTCGGTCGAGTGGTCGGTCGAGTAGTTGGTCGAGTAGATGGTCGAGTAGTCAGTCGAGTAGTTGGTCGAGTAGTTGGTCGAGTAGTTGGTCGAGAAGTTGGTCGAGTAGTTGGTCGAGCAATTGGTCGAGTAGTTGGTCGAGTAGTTGGTCGAGTAGTTGGTCGAGTAGGTGGTCGAGTAGTTGGTTGAGTAGTTGGTCGAGTAGTTGGTCGAGTGATTGGTCGAGTGATTGGTCGAGTAGTTGGTCGAGTAGTTGGTCGAGTAGTTGTTCGAGTGATTGGTCGAGTGGTCGGTCGAGTAGTTGGTCGAGTAGTTGGTCGAGTAGTTGGTCCAGTAGTTGGTTGAGTAGTTGGTCAAGTAGTTGGTCGAGTGATTGGTCGAGTAGTTGGTCGAGTAGTTGGTTGAGTAGTTGGTCGAGTAGTTGATCGAGTAGTTGGTCGAGTGATTGGTCGAGTAGTCGGTCGAGTGGTCGGTCGAGTAGTTGTTCGAGTGATTGCTCCAGTAGTTGGTCGAGTAGTTGGTCGAGTAGTCGGTCGAGTGGTCAGTCGAGTAGTTGGTCGAGTAGTTGGTCGAGTAGTTGGTCGAGTAGTTGGTCGAATGATTGGTCGAGTAGTTGGTCAAGTAGCTGGTTGAGTAGTTGGTCGGGTGATTGGTCGAGTGGTCGGTCGAGTAGTTGGTCGAGTAGTTGGTCGAGTAGTTGGTCGAGTAGTTGGTCGAGTGATTGGTCGAGTAGTTGGTCGAGTAGTTGGTCGAGTAGTTGTTCGAGTGATTGGTCGAGTGGTCGGTCGAGTAGTTGGTCGAGTAGTTGGTCGAGTAGTTGGTCCAGTAGTTGGTTGAGTAGTTGGTCAAGTAGTTGGTCGAGTGATTGGTCGAGTAGTTGGTCGAGTAGTTGGTTGAGTAGTTGGTCGAGTAGTTGATCGAGTAGTTTGTCGAGTGATTGGTCGAGTAGTCGGTCGAGTGGTCGGTCGAGTAGTTGTTCGAGTGATTGCTCCAGTAGTTGGTCGAGTAGTTGGTCGAGTAGTCGGTCGAGTGGTCAGTCGAGTAGTTGGTCGAGTAGTTGGTCGAGTAGTTGGTCGAGTAGTTGGTCGAATGATTGGTCGAGTAGTTGGTCGAGTAGTCGGTCGAGTGGTCAGTCGAGTAGTTGGTCGAGTAGTTGGTCGAGTAGTTGGTCGAGTAGTTGGTCGAGTAGATGGTCGAGTAGTTGGTCAAGTAGTTGGTCGAGTAGTTGGTCGAGTGATTGGTCGAGTAGTTGGTCGAGTAGTTGGTCGAGTAGTTGTTCGAGTGATTGGTCGAGTGGTCGGTCGAGTAGTTGGTCGAGTAGTTGGTCAAGTAGCTGGTCGAGTAGTTGGTTGGGTGATTGGTCGAGTCGTTGGTCGAGTAGTTGGTTGAGTAGTTGGTCGAGTAGTTGGTCAAGTAGTTGGTCGAGTAGTTGGTCAAGTAGCTGGTCGAGTAGTTGGTCGAGTGATTGGTCGAGTGATTGGTCGAGTAGTCGGTCGAGTGGTCGGTCGAGTAGTTGGTCGAGTAGATGGTCGAGTAGTCGGTCGAGTAGTTGGTCGAGTAGTTGGTCGAGTAGTTGGTCGAGAAGTTGGTCGAGTAGTTGGTCGAGCAATTGGTCGAGTAGTTGGTCGAGTAGTTGGTCGAGTAGTTGGTCGAGTAGGTGGTCGAGTAGTTGGTTGAGTAGTTGGTCGAGTAGTTGGTCGAGTGATTGGTCGAGTAGTTGGTCGAGTAGTTGGTCGAGAAGTTGGTCGAGTAGTTGGTCAAGTAGTTGGTCGAGTAGTTGGTCGAGTGATTGGTCGAGTAGTCGGTCGAGTGGTCGGTCGAGTAGTTGGTCGAGTAGATGGTCGAGTAGTCGGTCGAGTAGTTGGTCGAGTAGTTGGTCGAGTAGTTGGTCGAGAAGTTGGTCGAGTAGTTGGTCGAGCAATTGGTCGAGTAGTTGGTCGAGTAGTTGGTCGAGTAGTTGGTCGAGTAGGTGGTCGAGTAGTTGGTTGAGTAGTTGGTCGAGTAGTTGGTCGAGTGATTGGTCGAGTAGTTGGTCGAGTAGTTGGTCGAGAAGTTGGTCGAGTAGTTGGTCAAGTAGTTGGTCGAGTAGTTGGTCGAGTGATTGGTCGAGTAGTTGGTCGAGTAGTTGGTCGAGTAGTTGTTCGAGTGATTGGTCGAGTGGTCGGTCGAGTGGTCGGTCGAGTAGTTGGTCGAGTAGTTGGTCGAGTAGCTGGTCGAGTAGTTGGTCGAGTGATTGCTCCAGTAGTTGGTCGAGGAGTTGGTCGAGCGATTGGTCGAGTAGTTGGTCGAGTGATTGGTCGAGTAGTTGGTCAAGTAGTTGGTCGAGTAGTTGGTCGAGTAGTTGGTCGAGTAGTTGGTCGAGTAGTTGGTCGAGTGATTGGTCGAGTAGTTGGTCGAGTAGTTGGTCGAGTAGTTGTTCTAGTGATTGGTCGAGTGGTCGGTCGAGTAGTTGGTCGAGTAGTTGGTCGAGTAGTTGGTCGAGTAGTTGGTCTAGTAGTTGGTTGAGTAGTTGGTCGAGTAGTTGGTCGAGTGATTGGTCGAGTAGTTGGTTGAGTAGTTGGTCGAGTAGTTGGTCGAGTAGTTGGTCGAGTAGTTGGTCGAGTAGATGGTCGAGTAGTTGGTCGAGTAGTTGGTCGAGTAGTTGGTCCAGTGATTGGTCGAGTAGTTGGTCGAGGAGTTGGTCGAATGATTGGTCGAGTAGTTGGTCGAGTAGTCGGTCGAGTGGTCAGTCGCGTAGTTGGTCGAGTAGTTGGTCGAGTAGTTGGTCGAGTAGTTGGTCGAGTAGATGGTCGAGTAGTTGGTCAAGTAGTTGGTCGAGTAGTTGGTCGAGTGATTGGTCGAGTAGTTGGTCGAGTAGTTGGTCGAGTAGTTGTTCGAGTGATTGGTCGAGTGGTCGGTCGAGTAGTTGGTCGAGTAGTTGGTCAAGTAGCTGGTTGAGTAGTTGGTCGGGTGATTGGTCGAGTGGTCGGTCGAGTAGTTGGTCGAGTAGTTGGTCGAGTAGTTGGTCGAGTAGTTGGTCGAGTGATTGGTCGAGTAGTTGGTCGAGTAGTTGGTCGAGTAGTTGTTCGAGTGATTGGTCGAGTGGTCGGTCGAGTAGTTGGTCGAGTAGTTGGTCGAGTAGTTGGTCCAGTAGTTGGTTGAGTAGTTGGTCAAGTAGTTGGTCGAGTGATTGGTCGAGTAGTTGGTCGAGTAGTTGGTTGAGTAGTTGGTCGAGTAGTTGATCGAGTAGTTGGTCGAGTGATTGGTCGAGTAGTCGGTCGAGTGGTCGGTCGAGTAGTTGTTCGAGTGATTGCTCCAGTAGTTGGTCGAGTAGTTGGTCGAGTAGTCGGTCGAGTGGTCAGTCGAGTAGTTGGTCGAGTAGTTGGTCGAGTAGTTGGTCGAGTAGTTGGTCGAATGATTGGTCGAGTAGTTGGTCGAGTAGTCGGTCGAGTGGTCAGTCGAGTAGTTGGTCGAGTAGATGGTCGAGTAGTTGGTCGAGTAGTTGGTCGAGTAGATGGTCGAGTAGTTGGTCAAGTAGTTGGTCGAGTAGTTGGTCGAGTGATTGGTCGAGTAGTTGGTCGAGTAGTTGGTCGAGTAGTTGTTCGAGTGATTGGTCGAGTGGTCGGTCGAGTAGTTGGTCGAGTAGTTGGTCAAGTAGCTGGTCGAGTAGTTGGTTGGGTGATTGGTCGAGTCGTTGGTCGAGTAGTTGGTTGAGTAGTTGGTCGAGTAGTTGGTCAAGTAGTTGGTCGAGTAGTTGGTCAAGTAGCTGGTCGAGTAGTTGGTCGAGTGATTGGTCGAGTGATTGGTCGAGTAGTCGGTCGAGTGGTCGGTCGAGTAGTTGGTCGAGTAGATGGTCGAGTAGTCGGTCGAGTAGTTGGTCGAGTAGTTGGTCGAGTAGTTGGTCGAGTAGTTGGTCGAGCAATTGGTCGAGTAGTTGGTCGAGTAGTTGGTCGAGTAGGTGATCGAGTAGTTGGTTGAGTAGTTGGTCGAGTAGTTGGTCGAGTGATTGGTCGAGTAGTTGGTCGAGTAGTTGGTCGAGAAGTTGGTCGAGTAGTTGGTCAAGTAGTTGGTCGAGTAGTTGGTCGAGTGATTGGTCGAGTAGTTGGTCGAGTAGTTGGTCGAGTAGTTGTTCGAGTGATTGGTCGAGTGGTCGGTCGAGTGGTCGGTCGAGTAGTTGGTCGAGTAGTTGGTCGAGTAGCTGGTCGAGTAGTTGGTCGAGTGATTGCTCCAGTAGTTGGTCGAGGAGTTGGTCGAGCGATTGGTCGAGTAGTTGGTCGAGTGATTGGTCGAGTAGTTGGTCAAGTAGTTGGTCGAGTAGTTGGTCGAGTAGTTGGTCGAGTAGTTGGTCGAGTGATTGGTCGAGTAGTTGGTCGAGTAGTTGGTCGAGTAGTTGTTCTAGTGATTGGTCGAGTGGTCGGTCGAGTAGTTGGTCGAGTAGTTGGTCGAGTAGTTGGTCGAGTAGTTGGTCTAGTAGTTGGTTGAGTAGTTGGTCGAGTAGTTGGTCGAGTGATTGGTCGAGTAGTTGGTTGAGTAGTTGGTCGAGTAGTTGGTCGAGTAGTTGGTCGAGTAGTTGGTCGAGTAGATGGTCGAGTAGTTGGTCGAGTAGTTGGTCGAGTAGTTGGTCGAGTAGCTGGTCGAGTAGTTGGTCGAGTGATTGCTCCAGTAGTTGGTCGAGGAGTTGGTCGAGCGATTGGTCGAGTAGTTGGTCGAGTGATTGGTCGAGTAGTTGGTCAAGTAGTTGGTCGAGTAGTTGGTCGAGTAGTTGGTCGAGTAGTTGGTCGAGTAGTTGGTCGAGTGATTGGTCGAGTAGTTGTTCTAGTGATTGGTCGAGTGGTCGGTCGAGTAGTTGGTCGAGTAGTTGGTCGAGTAGTTGGTCGAGTAGTTGGTCTAGTAGTTGGTTGAGTAGTTGGTCGAGTAGTTGGTCGAGTGATTGGTCGAGTAGTTGGTCGAGTAGTTGGTCGAGTAGTTGGTCGAGTAGTTGGTCGAGTGATTGGTCGAGTAGTTGGTCGAGTAGTTGGTCGAGTAGTTGTTCTAGTGATTGGTCGAGTGGTCGGTCGAGTAGTTGGTCGAGTAGTTGGTCGAGTAGTTGGTCGAGTAGTTGGTCTAGTAGTTGGTTGAGTAGTTGGTCGAGTAGTTGGTCGAGTGATTGGTCGAGTAGTTGGTTGAGTAGTTGGTCGAGTAGTTGGTCGAGTAGTTGGTCGAGTAGTTGGTCGAGTAGATGGTCGAGTAGTTGGTCGAGTAGTTGGTCGAGTAGTTGGTCCAGTGATTGGTCGAGTAGTTGGTCGAGGAGTTGGTCGAATGATTGGTCGAGTAGTTGGTCGAGTAGTCGGTCGAGTGGTCAGTCGAGTAGTTGGTCGAGTAGTTGGTCGAGTAGTTGGTCGAGTAGTTGGTCGAGTAGATGGTCGAGTAGTTGGTCAAGTAGTTGGTCGAGTAGTTGGTCGAGTGATTGGTCGAGTAGTTGGTCGAGTAGTTGGTCGAGTAGTTGTTCGAGTGATTGGTCGAGTGGTCGGTCGAGTAGTTGGTCGAGTAGTTGGTCAAGTAGCTGGTTGAGTAGTTGGTCGGGTGATTGGTCGAGTGGTCGGTCGAGTAGTTGGTCGAGTAGTTGGTCGAGTAGTTGGTCGAGTAGTTGGTCGAGTGATTGGTCGAGTAGTTGGTCGAGTAGTTGGTCGAGTAGTTGTTCGAGTGATTGGTCGAGTGGTCGGTCGAGTAGTTGGTCGAGTAGTTGGTCGAGTAGTTGGTCCAGTAGTTGGTTGAGTAGTTGGTCAAGTAGTTGGTCGAGTGATTGGTCGAGTAGTTGGTCGAGTAGTTGGTTGAGTAGTTGGTCGAGTAGTTGATCGAGTAGTTGGTCGAGTGATTGGTCGAGTAGTCGGTCGAGTGGTCGGTCGAGTAGTTGTTCGAGTGATTGCTCCAGTAGTTGGTCGAGTAGTTGGTCGAGTAGTCGGTCGAGTGGTCAGTCGAATAGTTGGTCGAGTAGTTGGTCGAGTAGTTGGTCGAGTAGTTGGTCGAATGATTGGTCGAGTAGTTGGTCGAGTAGTCGGTCGAGTGGTCAGTCGAGTAGTTGGTCGAGTAGTTGGTCGAGTAGTTGGTCGAGTAGTTGGTCGAGTAGATGGTCGAGTAGTTGGTCAAGTAGTTGGTCGAGTAGTTGGTCGAGTGATTGGTCGAGTAGTTGGTCGAGTAGTTGGTCGAGTAGTTGTTCGAGTGATTGGTCGAGTGGTCGGTCGAGTAGTTGGTCGAGTAGTTGGTCAAGTAGCTGGTCGAGTAGTTGGTTGGGTGATTGGTCGAGTCGTTGGTCGAGTAGTTGGTTGAGTAGTTGGTCGAGTAGTTGGTCAAGTAGTTGGTCGAGTAGTTGGTCAAGTAGCTGGTCGAGTAGTTGGTCGAGTGATTGGTCGAGTGATTGGTCGAGTAGTCGGTCGAGTGGTCGGTCGAGTAGTTGGTCGAGTAGATGGTCGAGTAGTCGGTCGAGTAGTTGGTCGAGTAGTTGGTCGAGTAGTTGGTCGAGAAGTTGGTCGAGTAGTTGGTCGAGCAATTGGTCGAGTAGTTGGTCGAGTAGTTGGTCGAGTAGTTGGTCGAGTAGGTGGTCGAGTAGTTGGTTGAGTAGTTGGTCGAGTAGTTGGTCGAGTGATTGGTCGAGTGATTGGTCGAGTAGTTGGTCGAGTAGTTGGTCGAGTAGTTGTTCGAGTGATTGGTCGAGTGGTCGGTCGAGTAGTTGGTCGAGTAGTTGGTCGAGTAGTTGGTCCAGTAGTTGGTTGAGTAGTTGGTCAAGTAGTTGGTCGAGTGATTGGTCGAGTAGTTGGTCGAGTAGTTGGTTGAGTAGTTGGTCGAGTAGTTGATCGAGTAGTTGGTCGAGTGATTGGTCGAGTAGTCGGTCGAGTGGTCGGTCGAGTAGTTGTTCGAGTGATTGCTCCAGTAGTTGGTCGAGTAGTTGGTCGAGTAGTCGGTCGAGTGGTCAGTCGAGTAGTTGGTCGAGTAGTTGGTCGAGTAGTTGGTCGAATGATTGGTCGAGTAGTTGGTCAAGTAGCTGGTTGAGTAGTTGGTCGGGTGATTGGTCGAGTGGTCGGTCGAGTAGTTGGTCGAGTAGTTGGTCGAGTAGTTGGTCGAGTAGTTGGTCGAGTGATTGGTCGAGTAGTTGGTCGAGTAGTTGGTCGAGTAGTTGTTCGAGTGATTGGTCGAGTGGTCGGTCGAGTAGTTGGTCGAGTAGTTGGTCGAGTAGTTGGTCCAGTAGTTGGTTGAGTAGTTGGTCAAGTAGTTGGTCGAGTGATTGGTCGAGTAGTTGGTCGAGTAGTTGGTTGAGTAGTTGGTCGAGTAGTTGATCGAGTAGTTGGTCGAGTGATTGGTCGAGTAGTCGGTCGAGTGGTCGGTCGAGTAGTTGTTCGAGTGATTGCTCCAGTAGTTGGTCGAGTAGTTGGTCGAGTAGTCGGTCGAGTGGTCAGTCGAGTAGTTGGTCGAATAGTTGGTCGAGTAGTTGGTCGAGTAGTTGGTCGAATGATTGGTCGAGTAGTTGGTCGAGTAGTCGGTCGAGTGGTCAGTCGAGTAGTTGGTCGAGTAGTTGGTCGAGTAGTTGGTCGAGTAGTTGGTCGAGTAGATGGTCGAGTAGTTGGTCAAGTAGTTGGTCGAGTAGTTGGTCGAGTGATTGGTCGAGTAGTTGGTCGAGTAGTTGGTCGAGTAGTTGTTCGAGTGATTGGTCGAGTGGTCGGTCGAGTAGTTGGTCGAGTAGTTGGTCAAGTAGCTGGTCGAGTAGTTGGTTGGGTGATTGGTCGAGTCGTTGGTCGAGTAGTTGGTTGAGTAGTTGGTCGAGTAGTTGGTCAAGTAGTTGGTCGAGTAGTTGGTCAAGTAGCTGGTCGAGTAGTTGGTCGAGTGATTGGTCGAGTGATTGGTCGAGTAGTCGGTCGAGTGGTCGGTCGAGTAGTTGGTCGAGTAGATGGTCGAGTAGTCGGTCGAGTAGTTGGTCGAATGATTGGTCGAGTAGTTGGTCGAGTAGTCGGTCGAGTGGTCAGTCGAGTAGTTGGTCGAGTAGTTGGTCGAGTAGTTGGTCGAGTAGTTGGTCGAGTAGATGGTCGAGTAGTTGGTCAAGTAGTTGGTCGAGTAGTTGGTCGAGTGATTGGTCGAGTAGTTGGTCGAGTAGTTGGTCGAGTAGTTGTTCGAGTGATTGGTCGAGTGGTCGGTCGAGTAGTTGGTCGAGTAGTTGGTCAAGTAGCTGGTCGAGTAGTTGGTTGGGTGATTGGTCGAGTCGTTGGTCGAGTAGTTGGTTGAGTAGTTGGTCGAGTAGTTGGTCAAGTAGTTGGTCGAGTAGTTGGTCAAGTAGCTGGTCGAGTAGTTGGTCGAGTGATTGGTCGAGTGATTGGTCGAGTAGTCGGTCGAGTGGTCGGTCGAGTAGTTGGTCGAGTAGATGGTCGAGTAGTCGGTCGAGTAGTTGGTCGAGTAGTTGGTCGAGTAGTTGGTCGAGAAGTTGGTCGAGTAGTTGGTCGAGCAATTGGTCGAGTAGTTGGTCGAGTAGTTGGTCGAGTAGTTGGTCGAGTAGGTGGTCGAGTAGTTGGTTGAGTAGTTGGTCGAGTAGTTGGTCGAGTGATTGGTCGAGTAGTTGGTCGAGTAGTTGGTCGAGAAGTTGGTCGAGTAGTTGGTCAAGTAGTTGGTCGAGTAGTTGGTCGAGTGATTGGTCGAGTAGTTGGTCGAGTAGTTGGTCGAGTAGTTGTTCGAGTGATTGGTCGAGTGGTCGGTCGAGTGGTCGGTCGAGTAGTTGGTCGAGTAGTTGGTCGAGTAGCTGGTCGAGTAGTTGGTCGAGTGATTGCTCCAGTAGTTGGTCGAGGAGTTGGTCGAGCGATTGGTCGAGTAGTTGGTCGAGTGATTGGTCGAGTAGTTGGTCAAGTAGTTGGTCGAGTAGTTGGTCGAGTAGTTGGTCGAGTAGTTGGTCGAGTAGTTGGTCGAGTGATTGGTCGAGTAGTTGGTCGAGTAGTTGGTCGAGTAGTTGTTCTAGTGATTGGTCGAGTGGTCGGTCGAGTAGTTGGTCGAGTAGTTGGTCGAGTAGTTGGTCGAGTAGTTGGTCTAGTAGTTGGTTGAGTAGTTGGTCGAGTAGTTGGTCGATTGATTGGTCGAGTAGTTGGTTGAGTAGTTGGTCGAGTAGTTGGTCGAGTAGTTGGTCGAGTAGTTGGTCGAGTAGATGGTCGAGTAGTTGGTCGAGTAGTTGGTCGAGTAGTTGGTCCAGTGATTGGTCGAGTAGTTGGTCGAGGAGTTGGTCGAATGATTGGTCGAGTAGTTGGTCGAGTAGTCGGTCGAGTGGTCAGTCGCGTAGTTGGTCGAGTAGTTGGTCGAGTAGTTGGTCGAGTAGTTGGTCGAGTAGATGGTCGAGTAGTTGGTCAAGTAGTTGGTCGAGTAGTTGGTCGAGTGATTGGTCGAGTAGTTGGTCGAGTAGTTGGTCGAGTAAATGTTCGAGTGATTGGTCGAGTGGTCGGTCGAGTAGTTGGTCGAGTAGTTGGTCAAGTAGCTGGTTGAGTAGTTGGTCGGGTGATTGGTCGAGTGGTCGGTCGAGTAGTTGGTCGAGTAGTTGGTCGAGTAGTTGGTCGAGTAGTTGGTCGAGTGATTGGTCGAGTAGTTGGTCGAGTAGTTGGTCGAGTAGTTGTTCGAGTGATTGGTCGAGTGGTCGGTCGAGTAGTTGGTCGAGTAGTTGGTCGAGTAGTTGGTCCAGTAGTTGGTTGAGTAGTTGGTCAAGTAGTTGGTCGAGTGATTGGTCGAGTAGTTGGTCGAGTAGTTGGTTGAGTAGTTGGTCGAGTAGTTGATCGAGTAGTTGGTCGAGTGATTGGTCGAGTAGTCGGTCGAGTGGTCGGTCGAGTAGTTGTTCGAGTGATTGCTCCAGTAGTTGGTCGAGTAGTTGGTCGAGTAGTCGGTCGAGTGGTCAGTCGAGTAGTTGGTCGAGTAGTTGGTCGAGTAGTTGGTCGAGTAGTTGGTCGAATGATTGGTCGAGTAGTTGGTCGAGTAGTCGGTCGAGTGGTCAGTCGAGTAGTTGGTCGAGTAGATGGTCGAGTAGTTGGTCGAGTAGTTGGTCGAGTAGATGGTCGAGTAGTTGGTCAAGTAGTTGGTCGAGTAGTTGGTCGAGTGATTGGTCGAGTAGTTGGTCGAGTAGTTGGTCGAGTAGTTGTTCGAGTGATTGGTCGAGTGGTCGGTCGAGTAGTTGGTCGAGTAGTTGGTCAAGTAGCTGGTCGAGTAGTTGGTTGGGTGATTGGTCGAGTCGTTGGTCGAGTAGTTGGTTGAGTAGTTGGTCGAGTAGTTGGTCAAGTAGTTGGTCGAGTAGTTGGTCAAGTAGCTGGTCGAGTAGTTGGTCGAGTGATTGGTCGAGTGATTGGTCGAGTAGTCGGTCGAGTGGTCGGTCGAGTAGTTGGTCGAGTAGATGGTCGAGTAGTCGGTCGAGTAGTTGGTCGAGTAGTTGGTCGAGTAGTTGGTCGAGTAGTTGGTCGAGCAATTGGTCGAGTAGTTGGTCGAGTAGTTGGTCGAGTAGGTGATCGAGTAGTTGGTTGAGTAGTTGGTCGAGTAGTTGGTCGAGTGATTGGTCGAGTAGTTGGTCGAGCAGTTGGTCGAGAAGTTGGTCGAGTAGTTGGTCAAGTAGTTGGTCGAGTAGTTGGTCGAGTGATTGGTCGAGTAGTTGGTCGAGTAGTTGGTCGAGTAGTTGTTCGAGTGATTGGTCGAGTGGTCGGTCGAGTGGTCGGTCGAGTAGTTGGTCGAGTAGTTGGTCGAGTAGCTGGTCGAGTAGTTGGTCGAGTGATTGCTCCAGTAGTTGGTCGAGGAGTTGGTCGAGCGATTGGTCGAGTAGTTGGTCGAGTGATTGGTCGAGTAGTTGGTCAAGTAGTTGGTCGAGTAGTTGGTCGAGTAGTTGGTCGAGTAGTTGGTCGAGTGATTGGTCGAGTAGTTGGTCGAGTAGTTGGTCGAGTAGTTGTTCTAGTGATTGGTCGAGTGGTCGGTCGAGTAGTTGGTCGAGTAGTTGGTCGAGTAGTTGGTCGAGTAGTTGGTCTAGTAGTTGGTTGAGTAGTTGGTCGAGTAGTTGGTCGAGTGATTGGTCGAGTAGTTGGTTGAGTAGTTGGTCGAGTAGTTGGTCGAGTAGTTGGTCGAGTAGTTGGTCGAGTAGATGGTCGAGTAGTTGGTCGAGTAGTTGGTCGAGTAGTTGGTCGAGTAGCTGGTCGAGTAGTTGGTCGAGTGATTGCTCCAGTAGTTGGTCGAGGAGTTGGTCGAGCGATTGGTCGAGTAGTTGGTCGAGTGATTGGTCGAGTAGTTGGTCAAGTAGTTGGTCGAGTAGTTGGTCGAGTAGTTGGTCGAGTAGTTGGTCGAGTAGTTGGTCGAGTGATTGGTCGAGTAGTTGGTCGAGTAGTTGGTCGAGTAGTTG
This sequence comes from Papilio elwesi, assembly GCA_029849275.1. Classification (NCBI taxonomy): domain Eukaryota; kingdom Metazoa; phylum Arthropoda; class Insecta; order Lepidoptera; family Papilionidae; genus Papilio; species Papilio elwesi. Next base: position 70,171 of record JANLBV010000055.1, read on the forward strand.
TTCTAGTGATTGGTCGAGTGGTCGGTCGAGTAGTTGGTCGAGTAGTTGGTCGAGTAGTTGGTCGAGTAGTTGGTCTAGTAGTTGGTTGAGTAGTTGGTCGAGTAGTTGGTCGAGTGATTGGTCGAGTAGTTGGTTGAGTAGTTGGTCAAGTAGTTGGTCGAGTAGTTGGTCGAGTAGTTGGTCGAGTAGATGGTCGAGTAGTTGGTCGAGTAGTTGGTCGAGTAGTTGGTCCAGTGATTGGTCGAGTAGTTGGTCGAGTAGTTGGTCGAGTAGTTGGTCGAGTAGTTGGTCGAGTAGTTGGTCTAGTAGTTGGTTGAGTATTTGGTCGAGTAGTTGGTCGAGTGATTGGTCGAGTAGTTGGTTGAGTAGTTGGTCGAGTGGTCGGTCGAGTAGTTGTTCGAGTGATTGCTCCAGTAGTTGGTCGAGTAGTTGGTCGAGTAGTCGGTCGAGTGGTCAGTCGAGTAGTTGGTCGAGTAGTTGGTCGTGTAGTTGGTCGAGTAGTTGGTCGAATGATTGGTCGAGTAGTTGGTCGAGTAGTCGGTCGAGTGGTCAGTCGAGTAGTTGGTCGAGTAGTTGGTCGAGTAGTTGGTCGAGTAGTTGGTCGAGTAGATGGTCGAGTAGTTGGTCAAGTAGTTGGTCGAGTAGTTGGTCGAGTGATTGGTCGAGTAGTTGGTCGAGTAGTTGGTCGAGTAGATGTTCGAGTGATTGGTCGAGTGGTCGGTCGAGTAGTTGGTCGAGTAGTTGGTCAAGTAGCTGGTCGAGTAGTTGGTTGGGTGATTGGTCGAGTCGTTGGTCGAGTAGTTGGTTGAGTAGTTGGTCGAGTAGTTGGTCAAGTAGTTGGTCGAGTAGTTGGTCAAGTAGCTGGTCGAGTAGTTGGTCGAGTGATTGGTCGAGTGATTGGTCGAGTAGTCGGTCGAGTGGTCGGTCGAGTAGTTGGTCGAGTAGATGGTCGAGTAGTCGGTCGAGTAGTTGGTCGAGTAGATGGTCGAGTAGTTGGTCGAGAAGTTGGTCGAGTAGTTGGTCGAGTGATTGGTCGAGTAGTTGGTTGAGTAGTTGGTCGAGTAGTTGGTCGAGTAGTTGGTCGAGTAGTTGGTCGAGTAGATGGTCGAGTAGTTGGTCGAGTAGTTGGTCGAGTAGTTGGTCGAGTAGCTGGTCGAGTAGTTGGTCGAGTGATTGCTCCAGTAGTTGGTCGAGGAGTTGGTCGAGCGATTGGTCGAGTAGTTGGTCGAGTGATTGGTCGAGTACTTGGTCAAGTAGTTGGTCGAGTAGTTGGTCGAGTAGTTGGTCGAGTAGTTGGTCGAGTAGTTGGTCGAGTGATTGGTCGAGTAGTTGGTCGAGTAGTTGGTCGAGTAGTTGTTCTAGTGATTGGTCGAGTGGTCGGTCGAGTAGTTGGTCGAGTAGTTGGTCGAGTAGTTGGTCGAGTAGTTGGTCTAGTAGTTGGTTGAGTAGTTGGTCGAGTAGTTGGTCGAGTGATTGGTCGAGTAGTTGGTTGAGTAGTTGGTCGAGTAGTTGGTCGAGTAGTTGGTCGAGTAGTTGGTCGAGTAGATGGTCGAGTAGTTGGTCGAGTAGTTGGTCCAGTGATTGGTCGAGTAGTTGGTCGAGTAGTTGGTCGAGTAGTTGGTCGAGTAGTTGGTCGAGTAGTTGGTCGAGTAGTTGTTCTAGTGATTGGTCGAGTGGTCGGTCGAGTAGTTGGTCGAGTAGTTGGTCGAGTAGTTGGTCGAGTAGTTGGTCTAGTAGTTGGTTGAATAGTTGGTCGAGTAGTTGGTCGAGTGATTGGTCGAGTAGTTGGTTGAGTAGTTGGTCGAGTAGTTGGTCGAGTAGTTGGTCGAGTAGTTGGTCGAGTAGATGGTCGAGTAGTTGGTCGAGTAGTTGGTCCAGTGATTGGTCGAGTAGTTGGTCGAGGAGTTGGTCGAATGATTGGTCGAGTAGTTGGTCGAGTAGTCGGTCGAGTGGTCAGTCGAGTAGTTGGTCGAGTAGTTGGTCGAGTAGTTGGTCGAGTAGTTGGTCGAGTAGATGGTCGAGTAGTTGGTCAAGTAGTTGGTCGAGTAGTTGGTCGAGTGATTGGTCGAGTAGTTGGTCGAGTAGTTGGTCGAGTAGTTGTTCGAGTGATTGGTCGAGTGGTCGGTCGAGTAGTTGGTCGAGTAGTTGGTCAAGTAGCTGGTTGAGTAGTTGGTCGGGTGATTGGTCGAGTGGTCGGTCGAGTAGTTGGTCGAGTAGTTGGTCGAGTAGTTGGTCGAGTAGTTGGTCGAGTGATTGGTCGAGTAGTTGGTCGAGTAGTTGGTCGAGTAGTTGTTCGAGTGATTGGTCGAATGGTCGGTCGAGTAGTTGGTCGAGTAGTTGGTCGAGTAGTTGGTCCAGTAGTTGGTTGAGTAGTTGGTCAAGTAGTTGGTCGAGTGATTGGTCGAGTAGTTGGTCGAGTAGTTGGTTGAGTAGTTGGTCGAGTAGTTGATCGAGTAGTTGGTCGAGTGATTGGTCGAGTAGTCGGTCGAGTGGTCGGTCGAGTAGTTGTTCGAGTGATTGCTCCAGTAGTTGGTCGAGTAGTTGGTCGAGTAGTCGGTCGAGTGGTCAGTCGAGTAGTTGGTCGAGTAGTTGGTCGAGTAGTTGGTCGAGTAGTTGGTCGAATGATTGGTCGAGTAGTTGGTCGAGTAGTCGGTCGAGTGGTCAGTCGAGTAGTTGGTCGAGTAGTTGGTCGAGTAGTTGGTCGAGTAGTTGGTCGAGTAGATGGTCGAGTAGTTGGTCAAGTAGTTGGTCGAGTAGTTGGTCGAGTGATTGGTCGAGTAGTTGGTCGAGTAGTTGGTCGAGTAGTTGTTCGAGTGATTGGTCGAGTGGTCGGTCGAGTAGTTGGTCGAGTAGTTGGTCAAGTAGCTGGTCGAGTAGTTGGTTGGGTGATTGGTCGAGTCGTTGGTCGAGTAGTTGGTTGAGTAGTTGGTCGAGTAGTTGGTCAAGTAGTTGGTCGAGTAGTTGGTCAAGTAGCTGGTCGAGTAGTTGGTCGAGTGATTGGTCGAGTGATTGGTCGAGTAGTCGGTCGAGTGGTCGGTCGAGTAGTTGGTCGAGTAGATGGTCGAGTAGTCGGTCGAGTAGTTGGTCGAGTAGATGGTCGAGTAGTTGGTCGAGAAGTTGGTCGAGTAGTTGGTCGAGCAATTGGTCGAGTAGTTGGTCGAGTAATTGGTCGAGTAGGTGATCGAGTAGTTGGTTGAGTAGTTGGTCGAGTAGTTGGTCGAGTGATTGGTCGAGTAGTTGGTCGAGTAGTTGGTCGAGAAGTTGGTCGAGTAGTTGGTCAAGTAGTTGGTCGAGTAGTTGGTCGAGTGATTGGTCGAGTAGTTGGTCGAGTAGTTGGTCGAGTAGTTTTTCGAGTGATTGGTCGAGTGGTCGGTCGAGTGGTCGGTCGAGTAGTTGGTCGAGTAGTTGGTCGAGTAGCTGGTCGAGTAGTTGGTCGAGTGATTGCTCCAGTAGTTGGTCGAGGAGTTGGTCGAGCGATTGGTCGAGTAGTTGGTCGAGTGATTGGTCGAGTAGTTGGTCAAGTAGTTGGTCGAGTAGTTGGTCGAGTAGTTGGTCGAGTAGTTGGTCGAGTAGTTGGTCGAGTGATTGGTCGAGTAGTTGGTCGAGTAGTTGGTCGAGTAGTTGTTCTAGTGATTGGTCGAGTGGTCGGTCGAGTAGTTGGTCGAGTAGTTGGTCGAGTAGTTGGTCGAGTAGTTGGTCTAGTAGTTGGTTGAGTAGTTGGTCGAGTAGTTGGTCGAGTGATTGGTCGAGTAGTTGGTTGAGTAGTTGGTCGAGTAGTTGGTCGAGTAGTTGGTCGAGTAGTTGGTCGAGTAGATGGTCGAGTAGTTGGTCGAGTAGTTGGTCGAGTAGTTGGTCGAGTAGCTGGTCGAGTAGTTGGTCGAGTGATTGCTCCAGTAGTTGGTCGAGGAGTTGGTCGAGCGATTGGTCGAGTAGTTGGTCGAGTGATTGGTCGAGTAGTTGGTCAAGTAGTTGGTCGAGTAGTTGGTCGAGTAGTTGGTCGAGTAGTTGGTCGAGTAGTTGGTCGAGTGATTGGTCGAGTAGTTGGTCGAGTAGTTGGTCGAGTAGTTGTTCTAGTGATTGGTCGAGTGGTCGGTCGAGTAGTTGGTCGAGTAGTTGGTCGTGTAGTTGGTCGAGTAGTTGGTCTAGTAGTTGGTTGAGTAGTTGGTCGAGTAGTTGGTCGAGTGATTGGTCGAGTAGTTGGTTGAGTAGTTGGTCGAGTAGTTGGTCGAGTAGTTGGTCGAGTAGTTGGTCGAGTAGATGGTCGAGTAGTTGGTCGAGTAGTTGGTCGAGTAGTTGGTCCAGTGATTGGTCGAGTAGTTGGTCGAGGAGTTGGTCGAATGATTGGTCGAGTAGTTGGTCGAGTAGTCGGTCGAGTGGTCAGTCGAGTAGTTGGTCGAGTAGTTGGTCGAGTAGTTGGTCGAGTAGTTGGTCGAGTAGATGGTCGAGTAGTTGGTCAAGTAGTTGGTCGAGTAGTTGGTCGAGTGATTGGTCGAGTAGTTGGTCGAGTAGTTGGTCGAGTAGTTGTTCGAGTGATTGGTCGAGTGGTCGGTCGAGTAGTTGGTCGAGTAGTTGGTCAAGTAGCTGGTTGAGTAGTTGGTCGGGTGATTGGTCGAGTGGTCGGTCGAGTAGTTGGTCGAGTAGTTGGTCGAGTAGTTGGTCGAGTAGTTGGTCGAGTGATTGGTCGAGTAGTTGGTCGAGTAGTTGGTCGAGTAGTTGTTCGAGTGATTGGTCGAGTGGTCGGTCGAGTAGTTGGTCGAGTAGTTGGTCGAGTAGTTGGTCCAGTAGTTGGTTGAGTAGTTGGTCAAGTAGTTGGTCGAGTGATTGGTCGAGTAGTTGGTCGAGTAGTTGGTTGAGTAGTTGGTCGAGTAGTTGATCGAGTAGTTGGTCGAGTGATTGGTCGAGTAGTCGGTCGAGTGGTCGGTCGAGTAGTTGTTCGAGTGATTGCTCCAGTAGTTGGTCGAGTAGTTGGTCGAGTAGTCGGTAGAGTGGTCAGTCGAGTAGTTGGTCGAGTAGTTGGTCGAGTAGTTGGTCGAGTAGTTGGTCGAATGATTGGTCGAGTAGTTGGTCGAGTAGTCGGTCGAGTGGTCAGTCGAGTAGTTGGTCGAGTAGTTGGTCGAGTAGTTGGTCGAGTAGTTGGTCGAGTAGATGGTCGAGTAGTTGGTCAAGTAGTTGGTCGAGTAGTTGGTCGAGTGATTGGTCGAGTAGATGGTCGAGTAGTCGGTCGAGTAGTTGGTCGAGTAGTTGGTCGAGTAGTTGGTCGAGAAGTTGGTCGAGTAGTTGGTCGAGCAATTGGTCGAGTAGTTGGTCGAGTAGTTGGTCGAGTAGTTGGTCGAGTAGGTGGTCGAGTAGTTGGTTGAGTAGTTGGTCGAGTAGTTGGTCGAGTGATTGGTCGAGTAGTTGGTCGAGTAGTTGGTCGAGAAGTTGGTCGAGTAGTTGGTCAAGTAGTTGGTCGAGTAGTTGGTCGAGTGATTGGTCGAGTAGTTGGTCGAGTAGTTGGTCGAGTAGTTGTTCGAGTGATTGGTCGAGTGGTCGGTCGAGTGGTCGGTCGAGTAGTTGGTCGAGTAGTTGGTCGAGTAGCTGGTCGAGTGATTGCTCCAGTAGTTGGTCGAGGAGTTGGTCGAGTAGTTGGTCGAGTGATTGGTCGAGCAGTTGGTCAAGTAGTTGGTCGAGTAGTTGGTCGAGTAGTTGGTCGAGTAGTTGGTCGAGTAGTTGGTCGAGTGATTGGTCTAGTAGTTGGTCGAGTAGTTGGTCGAGTAGTTGTTCTAGTGATTGGTCGAGTGGTCGGTCGAGTAGTTGGTCGAGTAGTTGGTCGAGTAGTTGGTCGAGTAGTTGGTCTAGTAGTTGGTTGAGTAGTTGGTCGAGTAGTTGGTCGAGTGATTGGTCGAGTAGTTGGTTGAGTAGTTGGTCGAGTAGTTGGTCGAGTAGTTGGTCGAGTAGTTGGTCGAGTAGATGGTCGAGTAGTTGGTCGAGTAGTTGGTCGAGTAGTTGGTCCAGTGATTGGTCGAGTAGTTGGTCGAGGAGTTGGTCGAATGATTGGTCGAGTAGTTGGTCGAGTAGTCGGTCGAGTGGTCAGTCGAGTAGTTGGTCGAGTAGTTGGTCGAGTAGTTGGTCGAGTAGTTGGTCGAGTAGATGGTCGAGTAGTTGGTCAAGTAGTTGGTCGAGTAGTTGGTCGAGTGATTGGTCGAGTAGTTGGTCGAGTAGTTGGTCGAGTAGTTGTTCGAGTGATTGGTCGAGTGGTCGGTCGAGTAGTTGGTCGAGTAGTTGGTCAAGTAGCTGGTTGAGTAGTTGGTCGGGTGATTGGTCGAGTGGTCGGTCGAGTAGTTGGTCGAGTAGTTGGTCGAGTAGTTGGTCGAGTAGTTGGTCGAGTAGTTGGTCGAGTGATTGGTCGAGTAGTTGGTCGAGTAGTTGGTCGAGTAGTTGTTCGAGTGATTGGTCGAGTGGTCGGTCGAGTAGTTGGTCGAGTAGTTGGTCGAGTAGTTGGTCCAGTAGTTGGTTGAGTAGTTGGTCAAGTAGTTGGTCGAGTGATTGGTCGAGTAGTTGGTCGAGTAGTTGGTTGAGTAGTTGGTCGAGTAGTTGATCGAGTAGTTGGTCGAGTGATTGGTCGAGTAGTCGGTCGAGTGGTCGGTCGAGTAGTTGTTCGAGTGATTGCTCCAGTAGTTGGTCGAGTAGTTGGTCGAGTAGTCGGTCGAGTGGTCAGTCGAGTAGTTGGTCGAGTAGTTGGTCGAGTAGTTGGTCGAATGATTGGTCGAGTAGTTGGTCGAGTAGTCGGTCGAGTGGTCAGTCGAGTAGTTGGTCGAGTAGTTGGTCGAGTAGTTGGTCGAGTAGTTGGTCGAGTAGATGGTCGAGTAGTTGGTCAAGTAGTTGGTCGAGTAGTTGGTCGAGTGATTGGTCGAGTAGTTGGTCGAGTAGTTGGTCGAGTAGTTGTTCGAGTGATTGGTCGAGTGGTCGGTCGAGTAGTTGGTCGAGTAGTTGGTCAAGTAGCTGGTCGAGTAGTTGGTCGGGTGATTGGTCGAGTGGTCGGTCGAGTAGTTGGTCGAGTAGTTGGTCGAGTAGTTGGTCGAGTAGTTGGTCGAGTGATTGGTCGAGTAGTTGGTCGAGTAGTTGGTCGAGTAGTTGGTGGAGTAGATGGTCGAGTAGTCGGTCGAGTAGTTGGTCGAGTAGTTGGTCGAGTAGTTGGTCGAGTAGTTGGTCGAGTAGATGGTCAAGTAGTTGGTCGAGTAGTTGGTCGAGTAGTTGGTCGAGTGATTGGTCGAGTAGTTGGTCGAGTAGTCGGTCGAGTGGTCAGTCGAGTAGTTGGTCGAGTAGTTGGTCGAGTAGTTGGTCGAGTAGTTGGTCAAGTAGTTGGTCGAGTAGTTGGTCGAGTGATTGGTCGAGTAGTTGGTCGAGTAGTTGGTCGAGTAGTTGTTCGAGTGATTGGTCGAGTGGTCGGTCGAGTGGTCGGTCGAGTGGTCGGTCGAGTAGTTGGTCGAGTAGTTGGTCGAGTAGCTGGTCGAGTAGTTGGTCGAGTGATTGCTCCAGTAGTTGGTCGAGTAGTTGGTCGAGTAGTTGGTCGAGCGATTGGTCGAGTAGTTGGTCGAGTAGTTGATCGAGTAGTTGGTCGAGTGATTGGTCGAGTAGTCGGTCGAGTGGTCGGTCGAGTAGTTGTTCGAGTGATTGCTCCAGTAGTTGGTCGAGTAGTTGGTCGAGTAGTCGGTAGAGTGGTCAGTCGAGTAGTTGGTCGAGTAGTTGGTCGAGTAGTTGGTCGAGTAGTTGGTCGAATGATTGGTCGAGTAGTTGGTCGAGTAGTCGGTCGAGTGGTCAGTCGAGTAGTTGGTCGAGTAGTTGGTCGAGTAGTTGGTCGAGTAGTTGGTCGAGTAGATGGTCGAGTAGTTGGTCAAGTAGTTGGTCGAGTAGTTGGTCGAGTGATTGGTCGAGTAGATGGTCGAGTAGTCGGTCGAGTAGTTGGTCGAGTAGTTGGTCGAGTAGTTGGTCGAGAAGTTGGTCGAGTAGTTGGTCGAGCAATTGGTCGAGTAGTTGGTCGAGTAGTTGGTCGAGTAGTTGGTCGAGTAGGTGGTCGAGTAGTTGGTTGAGTAGTTGGTCGAGTAGTTGGTCGAGTGATTGGTCGAGTAGTTGGTCGAGTAGTTGGTCGAGAAGTTGGTCGAGTAGTTGGTCAAGTAGTTGGTCGAGTAGTTGGTCGAGTGATTGGTCGAGTAGTTGGTCGAGTAGTTGGTCGAGTAGTTGTTCGAGTGATTGGTCGAGTGGTCGGTCGAGTGGTCGGTCGAGTAGTTGGTCGAGTAGTTGGTCGAGTAGCTGGTCGAGTGATTGCTCCAGTAGTTGGTCGAGGAGTTGGTCGAGTAGTTGGTCGAGTGATTGGTCGAGTAGTTGGTCAAGTAGTTGGTCGAGTAGTTGGTCGAGTAGTTGGTCGAGTAGTTGGTCGAGTAGTTGGTCGAGTGATTGGTCTAGTAGTTGGTCGAGTAGTTGGTCGAGTAGTTGTTCTAGTGATTGGTCGAGTGGTCGGTCGAGTAGTTGGTCGAGTAGTTGGTCGAGTAGTTGGTCGAGTAGTTGGTCTAGTAGTTGGTTGAGTAGTTGGTCGAGTAGTTGGTCGAGTGATTGGTCGAGTAGTTGGTTGAGTAGTTGGTCGAGTAGTTGGTCGAGTAGTTGGTCGAGTAGTTGGTCGAGTAGATGGTCGAGTAGTTGGTCGAGTAGTTGGTCGAGTAGTTGGTCCAGTGATTGGTCGAGTAGTTGGTCGAGGAGTTGGTCGAATGATTGGTCGAGTAGTTGGTCGAGTAGTCGGTCGAGTGGTCAGTCGAGTAGTTGGTCGAGTAGTTGGTCGAGTAGTTGGTCGAGTAGTTGGTCGAGTAGATGGTCGAGTAGTTGGTCAAGTAGTTGGTCGAGTAGTTGGTCGAGTGATTGGTCGAGTAGTTGGTCGAGTAGTTGGTCGAGTAGTTGTTCGAGTGATTGGTCGAGTGGTCGGTCGAGTAGTTGGTCGAGTAGTTGGTCAAGTAGCTGGTTGAGTAGTTGGTCGGGTGATTGGTCGAGTGGTCGGTCGAGTAGTTGGTCGAGTAGTTGGTCGAGTAGTTGGTCGAGTAGTTGGTCGAGTAGTTGGTCGAGTGATTGGTCGAGTAGTTGATCGAGTAGTTGGTCGAGTAGTTGTTCGAGTGATTGGTCGAGTGGTCGGTCGAGTAGTTGGTCGAGTAGTTGGTCGAGTAGTTGGTCCAGTAGTTGGTTGAGTAGTTGGTCAAGTAGTTGGTCGAGTGATTGGTCGAGTAGTTGGTCGAGTAGTTGGTTGAGTAGTTGGTCGAGTAGTTGATCGAGTAGTTGGTCGAGTGATTGGTCGAGTAGTCGGTCGAGTGGTCGGTCGAGTAGTTGTTCGAGTGATTGCTCCAGTAGTTGGTCGAGTAGTTGGTCGAGTAGTCGGTCGAGTGGTCAGTCGAGTAGTTGGTCGAGTAGTTGGTCGAGTAGTTGGTCGAATGATTGGTCGAGTAGTTGGTCGAGTAGTCGGTCGAGTGGTCAGTCGAGTAGTTGGTCGAGTAGTTGGTCGAGTAGTTGGTCGAGTAGTTGGTCGAGTAGATGGTCGAGTAGTTGGTCAAGTAGTTGGTCGAGTAGTTGGTCGAGTGATTGGTCTAGTAGTTGGTCGAGTAGTTGGTCGAGTAGTTGTTCTAGTGATTGGTCGAGTGGTCGGTCGAGTAGTTGGTCGAGTAGTTGGTCGAGTAGTTGGTCGAGTAGTTGGTCTAGTAGTTGGTTGAGTAGTTGGTCGAGTAGTTGGTCGAGTGATTGGTCGAGTAGTTGGTTGAGTAGTTGGTCGAGTAGTTGGTCGAGTAGTTGGTCGAGTAGTTGGTCGAGTAGATGGTCGAGTAGTTGGTCGAGTAGTTGGTCGAGTAGTTGTTCGAGTGATTGGTCGAGTGGTCGGTCGAGTAGTTGGTCGAGTAGTTGGTCAAGTAGCTGGTCGAGTAGTTGGTCGGGTGATTGGTCGAGTGGTCGGTCGAGTAGTTGGTCGAGTAGTTGGTCGAGTAGTTGGTCGAGTAGTTGGTCGAGTGATTGGTCGAGTAGTTGGTCGAGTAGTTGGTCGAGTAGTTGGTGGAGTAGATGGTCGAGTAGTCGGTCGAGTAGTTGGTCGAGTAGTTGGTCGAGTAGTTGGTCGAGTAGTTGGTCGAGTAGATGGTCAAGTAGTTGGTCGAGTAGTTGGTCGAGAAGTTGGTCGAGTGATTGGTCGAGTAGTTGGTCGAGTAGTCGGTCGAGTGGTCAGTCGAGTAGTTGGTCGAGTAGTTGGTCGAGTAGTTGGTCGAGTAGTTGGTCAAGTAGTTGGTCGAGTAGTTGGTCGAGTGATTGGTCGAGTAGTTGGTCGAGTAGTTGGTCGAGTAGTTGTTCGAGTGATTGGTCGAGTGGTCGGTCGAGTGGTCGGTCGAGTGGTCGGTCGAGTAGTTGGTCGAGTAGTTGGTCGAGTAGCTGGTCGAGTAGTTGGTCGAGTGATTGCTCCAGTAGTTGGTCGAGTAGTTGGTCGAGTAGTTGGTCGAGCGATTGGTCGAGTAGTTGGTCGAGTGATTGGTCGAGTAGTTGGTCAAGTAGTTGGTCGAGTAGTTGGTCGAGTAGTCGGTCGAGTGGTCAGTCGAGTAGTTGGTCGAGTAGTTGGTCGAGTAGTTGGTCGAGTAGTTGTTCGAGTGATTGGTCGAGTGGTCGGTCGAGTATTTGGTCGAGTAGTTGGTCGAGTAGTTGGTCGAGTAGTTGGTCGAGTAGTTGGTCGAGTAGATGGTCGAGTAGTTGGTCGAGTAGTTGGTCGAGTAGTTGGTCCAGTGATTGGTCGAGTAGTTGGTCGAGTAGTTGGTCGAATGATTGGTCGAGTAGTTGGTCGAGTAGTCGGTCGAGTGGTCAGTCGAGTAGTTGGTCGAGTAGTTGGTCGAGTAGTTGGTCGAGTAGTTGGTCAAGTAGATGGTCGAGTAGTTGGTCAAGTAGTTGGTCGAGTAGTTGGTCGAGTGATTGGTCGAGTAGTTGGTCGAGCAGTTGGTCGAGTAGTTGTTCGAGTGATTAGTCGAGTGGTCGGTCGAGTAGTTGGTCGAGTAGTTGGTCAAGTAGCTGGTCGAGTAGTTGGTCGGGTGATTGGTCGAGTGGTCGGTCGAGTAGTTGGTCGAGTAGTTGGTCGAGTAGTTGGTCGAGAAGTTGGTCGAGTGATTGGTCGAGTAGTTGGTCGAGTAGTTGGTCGAGTAGTTGTTCGAGTGATTGGTCGAGTGGTCGGTCGAGTAGTTGGTCGAGTAGTTGGTCGAGTAGTTGGTCCAGTAGTTGGTTGAGTAGTTGGTCAAGTAGTTGGTCGAGTGATTGGTCGAGTAGTTGGTCGAGTAGTTGGTTGAGTAGTTGGTCGAGTAGTTGATCGAGTAGTTGGTCGAGTGATTGGTCGAGTAGTCGGTCGAGTGGTCGGTCGAGTAGTTGTTCGAGTGATTGCTCCAGTAGTTGGTCGAGTAGTTGGTCGAGTAGTCGGTCGAGTGGTCAGTCGAGTAGTTGGTCGAGTAGTTGGTCGAGTAGATGGTCGAGTAGTTGGTCAAGTAGTTGGTCGAGTAGTTGGTCGAGTGATTGGTCGAGTAGTTGGTCGAGTAGTTGGTCGAGTAGTTGTTCGAGTGATTGGTCGAGTGGTCGGTCGAGTAGTTGGTCGAGTAGTTGGTCAAGTAGCTGGTCGAGTAGTTGGTCGAGTGATTGGTCGAGTGGTCGGTCGAGTAGTTGGTCGAGTAGTTGGTCGAGTAGTTGGTCGAGTAGATGGTTGAGTAGTTGGTCGAGTAGTTGGTTGAGTGATTGGTCGAGTAGTTGGTCGAGTAGTTGGTCGAGTAGATGGTCTCGTAGTTGGTCGAGTAGTTGGTCGAGTAGTTGGTCGAGTGATTGGTCGAGTAGTTGGTCGAGTAGTTGGTCGAATAGTTGTTCGAGTTATTGGTTTAGTGGTCGGTCGAGTGGTCGGTCAAGTAGTTGGTCGAGTAGGTGGTCGAGTAGTTAATCGACTGGTTGGACGACTAGTAAGACGACTTTTTAGTCGACTGGTTGGTCGAGTGGTTGGTCGAGTAGTTGGTCGAGTAGTTGGTCGAGTAGTTGGTCCAGTGATTGGTCGAGTGGTCGGTCGAGTGATGGGTCGAGTAGTTGGTCGAGTATTTGTTCGAGTAGTTGGTCGAGCGATTGGTCGAGTAGTTGGTCGAGTGATTGGTCGAGTAGTTGGTCGAGTAGTTGGTCGAGTGATTGGTCGAGTCGTTGGTCGAGTAGTTGGTTGAGTAGTTGGTCGAGTAGTTGGTCAAGTAGTTGGTCGAGTAGTTGGTCGAGTGATTGGTCGAGTGATTGGTCGAGTAGTCGGTCGAGTGGTCGGTCGAGTAGTTGGTCGAGTAGATGGTCGAGTAGTTGGTCGAGTAGATGGTCGAGTAGTTGGTCGAGTAGTTGGTCGAGTAGTTGGTCCAGTGATTGGTCGAGTAGTTGGTCGAGGAGTTGGTCGAATGATTGGTCGAGTAGTTGGTCGAGTAGTCGGTCGAGTGGTCAGTCGAGTAGTTGGTCGAGTAGTTGGTCGAGTAGTTGGTCGAGTAGTTGGTCGAGTAGATGGTCGAGTAGTTGGTCAAGTAGTTGGTCGAGTAGTTGGTCGAGTGATTGGTCGAGTAGTTGGTCGAGTAGTTGGTCGAGTAGTTGTTCGAGAGATTGGTCGAGTGGTCGGTCGAGTAGTTGGTCGAGTAGTTGGTCAAGTAGCTGGTTGAGTAGTTGGTCGGGTGATTGGTCGAGTGGTCGGTCGAGTAGTTGGTCGAGTAGTTGGTCGAGTAGTTGGTCGAGTAGTTGGTCGAGTGATTGGTCGAGTAGTTGGTCGAGTAGTTGGTCGAGTAGTTGTTCGAGTGATTGGTCGAGTGGTCGGTCGAGTACTTGGTCGAGTAGTTGGTCGAGTAGTTGGTCCAGTAGTTGGTTGAGTAGTTGGTCAAGTAGTTGGTCGAGTGATTGGTCGAGTAGTTGGTCGAGTAGTTGGTTGAGTAGTTGGTCGAGTAGTTGATCGAGTAGTTGGTCGAGTGATTGGTCGAGTAGTCGGTCGAGTGGTCGGTCGAGTAGTTGTTCGAGTGATTGCTCCAGTAGTTGGTCGAGTAGTTGGTCGAGTAGTCGGTCGAGTGGTCAGTCGAGTAGTTGGTCGAGTAGTTGGTCGAGTAGTTGGTCGAATGATTGGTCGAGTAGTTGGTCGAGTAGTCGGTCGAGTGGTCAGTCGAGTAGTTGGTCGAGTAGTTGGTCGAGTAGTTGGTCGAGTAGTTGGTCGAGTAGATGGTCGAGTAGTTGGTCAAGTAGTTGGTCGAGTAGTTGGTCGAGTGATTGGTCGAGTAGTTGGTCGAGTAGTTGGTCGAGTAGTTGTTCGAGTGATTGGTCGAGTGGTCGGTCGAGTAGTTGGTCGAGTAGTTGGTCAAGTAGCTGGTCGAGTAGTTGGTCGGGTGATTGGTCGAGTGGTCGGTCGAGTAGTTGGTCGAGTAGTTGGTCGAGTAGTTGGTCGAGTAGTTGGTCGAGTGATTGGTCGAGTAGTTGGTCGAGTAGTTGGTCGAGTAGTTGGTGGAGTAGATGGTCGAGTAGTCGGTCGAGCAGTTGGTCGAGTAGTTGGTCGAGTAGTTGGTCGAGTAGTTGGTCGAGTAGATGGTCGAGTAGTTGGTCGAGTAGTTGGTCGAGTAGTTGGTCGAGTGATTGGTCGACTAGTTGGTCGAGTAGTCGGTCGAGTGGTCAGTCGAGTAGTTGGTCGAGTAGTTGGTCGAGTAGTTGGTCGAGTAGTTGGTCAAGTAGTTGGTCGAGTAGTTGGTCGAGTGATTGGTCGAGTAGTTGGTCGAGTAGTTGGTCGAGTAGTTGTTCGAGTGATTGGTCGAGTGGTCGGTCGAGTGGTCGGTCGAGTGGTCGGTCGAGTAGTTGGTCGAGTAGTTGGTCGAGTAGCTGGTCGAGTAGTTGGTCGAGTGATTGCTCCAGTAGTTGGTCGAGTAGTTGGTCGAGTAGTTGGTCGAGCGATTGGTCGAGTAGTTGGTCGAGTGATTGGTCGAGTAGTTGGTCAAGTAGTTGGTCGAGTAGTTGGTCGAGTAGTCGGTCGAGTGGTCAGTCGAGTAGTTGGTCGAGTAGTTGGTCGAGTAGTTGGTCGAGTAGTTGTTCGAGTGATTGGTCGAGTGGTCGGTCGAGTATTTGGTCGAGTAGTTGGTCGAGTAGTTGGTCGAGTAGTTGGTCGAGTAGTTGGTCGAGTAGATGGTCGAGTAGTTGGTCGAGTAGTTGGTCGAGTAGTTGGTCCAGTGATTGGTCGAGTAGTTGGTCGAGTAGTTGGTCGAATGATTGGTCGAGTAGTTGGTCGAGTAGTCGGTCGAGTGGTCAGTCGAGTAGTTGGTCGAGTAGTTGGTCGAGTAGTTGGTCGAGTAGTTGGTCAAGTAGATGGTCGAGTAGTTGGTCAAGTAGTTGGTCGAGTAGTTGGTCGAGTGATTGGTCGAGTAGTTGGTCGAGCAGTTGGTCGAGTAGTTGTTCGAGTGATTGGTCGAGTGGTCGGTCGAGTAGTTGGTCGAGTAGTTGGTCAAGTAGCTGGTCGAGTAGTTGGTCGGGTGATTGGTCGAGTGGTCGGTCGAGTAGTTGGTCGAGTAGTTGGTCGAGTAGTTGGTCGAGTAGTTGGTCGAGTGATTGGTCGAGTAGTTGGTCGAGTAGTTGGTCGAGTAGTTGTTCGAGTGATTGGTCGAGTGGTCGGTCGAGTAGTTGGTCGAGTAGTTGGTCGAGTAGTTGGTCCAGTAGTTGGTTGAGTAGTTGGTCAAGTAGTTGGTCGAGTGATTGGTCGAGTAGTTGGTCGAGTAGTTGGTTGAGTAGTTGGTCGAGTAGTTGATCGAGTAGTTGGTCGAGTGATTGGTCGAGTAGTCGGTCGAGTGGTCGGTCGAGTAGTTGTTCGAGTGATTGCTCCAGTAGTTGGTCGAGTAGTTGGTCGAGTAGTCGGTCGAGTGGTCAGTCGAGTAGTTGGTCGAGTAGTTGGTCGAGTAGTTGGTCGAGTAGATGGTCGAGTAGTTGGTCAAGTAGTTGGTCGAGTAGTTGGTCGAGTGATTGGTCGAGTAGTTGGTCGAGTAGTTGGTCGAGTAGTTGTTCGAGTGATTGGTCGAGTGGTCGGTCGAGTAGTTGGTCGAGTAGTTGGTCAAGTAGCTGGTCGAGTAGTTGGTCGAGTGATTGGTCGAGTGGTCGGTCGAGTAGTTGGTCGAGTAGTTGGTCGAGTAGTTGGTCGAGTAGATGGTTGAGTAGTTGGTCGAGTAGTTGGTTGAGTGATTGGTCGAGTAGTTGGTCGAGTATTTGGTTGAGTAGTTGGTCGAGTAGTTGGTCGAGTAGTTGGTCGAGTGATTGGTCGAGTAGTCGGTCGAGTGGTCAGTCGAGTAGTTGGTCGAGTAGTTGGTCGAGTAGTTGGTCGAGTAGATGGTCGAGTAGTTGGTCGAGTAGTTGGTCGAGTAGTTGGTCGAGTGATTGGTCGAGTAGTTGGTCGAGTAGTTGGTCGAGTATTTGTTCGAGTGATTGGTCGAGTGGTCGGTCGAGTGGTCGGTCGAGTAGTTGGTCGAGTAGCTGGTCGAGTAGTTGGTCGAGTGATTGCTCCAGTAGTTGGTCGAGTAGTTGGTCGAGCGATTGGTCGAGTAGTTGGTCGAGCGATTGGTCGAGTAGTTGGTCGAGTGATTGGTCGAGTAGTTGGTCAAGTAGTTGGTCGAGTAGTTGGTCGAGTAGTTGGTCGAGTAGTCGGTCGAGTGGTCAGTCGAGTAGTTGGTCGAGTAGTTGGTCGAGTAGTTGTTCGAGTGATTGGTCGAGTGGTCGGTCGAGTAGTTGGTCGAGTAGTTGGTCGAGTAGTTGGTCGAGTAGTTGGTCCAGTAGTTGGTTGAGTAGTTGGTCAAGTAGTTCGTCGAGTGATTGGTCGAGTAGTTGGTCGAGTAGTTGGTTGAGTAGTTGGTCGAGTAGTTGATCGAGTAGTTGGTCGAGTGATTGGTCGAGTAGTCGGTCGAGTGGTCGGTCGAGTAGTTGGTCGAGTAGTTGGTCGAGTAGTTGGTCGAGTAGTTGGTCGAGTAGTAGGTCGAGCGATTGGTCGAGTAGTTGGTCGAGTAGTTGGTCGAGTAGTTGGTCGAGTAGGTGGTCGAGTAGTTGGTTGAGTAGTTGGTCGAGTAGTTGGTCGAGTGATTGGTCGAGTAGTCGGTCGAGTAGTCGGTCGAGTGGTCGGTCGAGTAGTTGGTCGAGTAGTTGGTCGAGTGATTGGTCGAGTAGTTGGTCGAGTAGTTGGTCGAGTAGTTGGTCGAGTAGATGGTCGAGTAGTTGGTCAAGTAGTTGGTCGAGTAGTTGGTCGAGTAGTTGGTCGAGTAGTTGGTCGAGTAGATGGTCGAGTAGTTGGTCAAGTAGTTGGTCGAGTAGTTGGTCGAGTGATTGGTCGAGTAGTTGGTCGAGTAGTTGGTCGAGTAGTTGTTCGAGTGATTGGTCGAGTGGTCGGTCGAGTAGTTGGTCGAGTAGTTGATCAAGTAGCTGGTCGAGTAGTTGGTCGAGTGATTGCTCCAGTAGTTGGTCGAGTAGTTGGTCGAGTAGTTGGTCGAGTAGTTGGTCGAGCGATTGGTCGAGTAGTTGGTCGAGTGATTGGTCGAGTAGTTGGTCAAGTAGTTGGTCGAGTAGTTGTTCGAGTTATTGGTTTAGTGGTCGATCGAGTGGTCGGTCGAAAAGTTGGTCGAGTAGTTGGTCGAGTAGTTGGTCGAGTAGTTAGTCGAGTAGATGGTCGAGTAGTTGGTCGAGTAGTTGGTCGAGTAGTTGGTCGAGTAGTTGGTCGAGTAGTTGGTCGAGTAGATGGTCTCGTAGTTGGTCGAGTAGTTGGTCGAGTAGTTGGTCGAGTGATTGGTCGAGTAGTTGGTCGAGTAGTTGGTCGAATAGTTGTTCGAGTTATTGGTTTAGTGGTCGGTCGAGTGGTCGGTCAAGTAGTTGGTCGAGTAGGTGGTCGAGTAGTTAATCGACTGGTTGGACGACTAGTAAGACGACTTTTTGGTCGACTGGTTGGTCGAGTGGTTGGTCGAGTAGTTGGTCGAGTAGTTGGTCGAGTAGTTGGTCCAGTGATTGGTCGAGTGGTCGGTCGAGTGATGGGTCGAGTAGTTGGTCGAGTATTTGTTCGAGTAGTTGGTCGAGCGATTGGTCGAGTAGTTGGTCGAGTGATTGGTCGAGTAGTTGGTCGAGTAGTTGGTCGAGTGATTGGTCGAGTCGTTGGTCGAGTAGTTGGTTGAGTAGTTGGTCGAGTAGTTGGTCAAGTAGTTGGTCGAGTAGTTGGTCGAGTGATTGGTCGAGTGATTGGTCGAGTAGTCGGTCGAGTGGTCGGTCGAGTAGTTGGTCGAGTAGATGGTCGAGTAGTTGGTCGAGTGATTGGTCGAGTAGTCGGTCGAGTAGTCGGTCGAGTGGTCGGTCGAGTAGTTGGTCGAGTAGATGGTCGATTAGTTGGTCGAGTAGTTGGTCGAGTAGATGGTCGAGTAGTTGGTCGAGTAGTTGGTCGAGTGATTGGTCGAGTAGTTGGTCGAGTAGTCGGTCGAGTGGTCAGTCGAGTAGTTGGTCGAGTAGTTGGTCGAGTAGTTGGTCGAGTAGATGGTCGAGTAGTTGGTCAAGTAGTTGGTCGAGTAGTTGGTCGAGTGATCGGTCGAGTAGTTGGTCGAGTAGATGGTCGAGTAGTTGGTCGTGTGATTGGTCGAGTGGTCGGTCGAGTGGTCGGTCGAGTAGTTGGTCGAGTAGTTGGTCGAGTAGCTGGTCGAGTAGTTGGTCGAGTGATTGCTCCAGTAGTTGGTCGAGTAGATGGTCGAGTGATTGGTCGAGTAGTCGGTCGAGTGGTCAGTCGAGTAGTTGGTCGAGTAGTTGGTCGAGTAGTTGGTCGAGTAGTTGGTCCAGTGATTGGTCGAGTAGTTGGTCGAGTAGTTGGTCGAATGATTGGTCGAGTAGTTGGTCGAGTAGTCGGTCGAGTGGTCAGTCGAGTAGTTGGTCGAGTAGTTGGTCGAGTAGTTGGTCGAGTAGTTGGTCAAGTAGATGGTCGAGTAGTTGGTCAAGTAGTTGGTCGAGTAGTTGGTCGAGTGATTGGTCGAGTAGTTGGTCGAGCAGTTGGTCGAGTAGTTGTTCGAGTGATTGGTCGAGTGGTCGGTCGAGTAGTTGGTCGAGTAGTTGGTCAAGTAGCTGGTCGAGTAGTTGGTCGGGTGATTGGTCGAGTGGTCGGTCGAGTAGTTGGTCGAGTAGTTGGTCGAGTAGTTGGTCGAGTAGTTGGTCGAGTGATTGGTCGAGTAGTTGGTCGAGTAGTTGGTCGAGTAGTTGTTCGAGTGATTGGTCGAGTGGTCGGTCGAGTAGTTGGTCGAGTAGTTGGTCGAGTAGTTGGTCCAGTAGTTGGTTGAGTAGTTGGTCAAGTAGTTGGTCGAGTGATTGGTCGAGTAGTTGGTCGAGTAGTTGGTTGAGTAGTTGGTCGAGTAGTTGATCGAGTAGTTGGTCGAGTGATTGGTCGAGTAGTCGGTCGAGTGGTCGGTCGAGTAGTTGTTCGAGTGATTGCTCCAGTAGTTGGTCGAGTAGTTGGTCGAGTAGTCGGTCGAGTGGTCAGTCGAGTAGTTGGTCGAGTAGTTGGTCGAGTAGTTGGTCGAGTAGATGGTCGAGTAGTTGGTCAAGTAGTTGGTCGAGTAGTTGGTCGAGTGATTGGTCGAGTAGTTGGTCGAGTAGTTGGTCGAGTAGTTGTTCGAGTGATTGGTCGAGTGGTCGGTCGAGTAGTTGGTCGAGTAGTTGGTCAAGTAGCTGGTCGAGTAGTTGGTCGAGTGATTGGTCGAGTGGTCGGTCGAGTAGTTGGTCGAGTAGTTGGTCGAGTAGTTGGTCGAGTAGATGGTTGAGTAGTTGGTCGAGTAGTTGGTTGAGTGATTGGTCGAGTAGTTGGTCGAGTATTTGGTTGAGTAGTTGGTCGAGTAGTTGGTCGAGTAGTTGGTCGAGTGATTGGTCGAGTAGTCGGTCGAGTGGTCAGTCGAGTAGTTGGTCGAGTAGTTGGTCGAGTAGTTGGTCGAGTAGATGGTCGAGTAGTTGGTCGAGTAGTTGGTCGAGTAGTTGGTCGAGTGATTGGTCGAGTAGTTGGTCGAGTAGTTGGTCGAGTATTTGTTCGAGTGATTGGTCGAGTGGTCGGTCGAGTGGTCGGTCGAGTAGTTGGTCGAGTAGCTGGTCGAGTAGTTGGTCGAGTGATTGCTCCAGTAGTTGGTCGAGTAGTTGGTCGAGCGATTGGTCGAGTAGTTGGTCGAGTGATTGGTCGAGTAGTTGGTCAAGTAGTTGGTCGAGTAGTTGGTCGAGTAGTTGGTCGAGTAGTCGGTCGAGTGGTCAGTCGAGTAGTTGGTCGAGTAGTTGGTCGAGTAGTTGTTCGAGTGATTGGTCGAGTGGTCGGTCGAGTAGTTGGTCGAGTAGTTGGTTGAGTAGTTGGTCGAGTAGTTGATCGAGTAGTTGGTCGAGTGATTGGTCGAGTAGTCGGTCGAGTGGTCGGTCGAGTAGTTGGTCGAGTAGTTGGTCGAGTAGTTGGTCGAGTAGTTGGTCGAGTAGTTGGTCGAGCGATTGGTCGAGTAGTTGGTCGAGTAGTTGGTCGAGTAGTTGGTCGAGTAGGTGGTCGAGTAGTTGGTTGAGTAGTTGGTCGAGTAGTTGGTCGAGTGATTGGTCGAGTAGTCGGTCGAGTAGTCGGTCGAGTGGTCGGTCGAGTAGTTGGTCGAGTAGTTGGTCGAGTAGTTGGTCGAGTAGTTAGTCGAGTAGATGGTCGAGTGATTGCTCCAGTAGTTGGTCGAGTAGATGGTCGAGTGATTGGTCGAGTAGTCGGTCGAGTGGTCAGTCGAGTAGTTGGTCGAGTAGTTGGTCGAGTAGTTGGTCGAGTAGATGGTCGAGTAGTTGGTCGAGTAGTTGGTCGAGTAGTTGGTCGAGTGATTGGTCGAGTAGTTGGTCGAGTAGTTGGTCGAGTATTTGTTCGAGTGATTGGTCGAGTGGTCGGTCGAGTGGTCGGTCGAGTAGTTGGTCGAGTAGCTGGTCGAGTAGTTGGTCGAGTGATTGCTCCAGTAGTTGGTCGAGTAGTTGGTCGAGCGATTGGTCGAGTAGTTGGTCGAGTGATTGGTCGAGTAGTTGGTCAAGTAGTTGGTCGAGTAGTTGGTCGAGTAGTTGGTCGAGTAGTCGGTCGAGTGGTCAGTCGAGTAGTTGGTCGAGTAGTTGGTCGAGTAGTTGTTCGAGTGATTGGTCGAGTGGTCGGTCGAGTAGTTGGTCGAGTAGTTGGTCGAGTAGTTGGTCGAGTAGTTGGTCCAGTAGTTGGTTGAGTAGTTGGTCAAGTAGTTCGTCGAGTGATTGGTCGAGTAGTTGGTCGAGTAGTTGGTTGAGTAGTTGGTCGAGTAGTTGATCGAGTAGTTGGTCGAGTGATTGGTCGAGTAGTCGGTCGAGTGGTCGGTCGAGTAGTTGGTCGAGTAGTTGGTCGAGTAGTTGGTCGAGTAGTTGGTCGAGTAGTAGGTCGAGCGATTGGTCGAGTAGTTGGTCGAGTAGTTGGTCGAGTAGTTGGTCGAGTAGGTGGTCGAGTAGTTGGTTGAGTAGTTGGTCGAGTAGTTGGTCGAGTGATTGGTCGAGTAGTCGGTCGAGTAGTCGGTCGAGTGGTCGGTCGAGTAGTTGGTCGAGTAGTTGGTCGAGTAGTTGGTCGAGTAGTTAGTCGAGTAGATGGTCGAGTAGTTGGTCGAGTAGTTGGTCGAGTAGTTGGTCGAGTGATTGGTCGAGAAGTTGGTCGAGTAGTTGGTCGAGTAGTTGGTCGAGTAGATGGTCGAGTAGTTGGTCAAGTAGTTGGTCGAGTAGTTGGTCGAGTGATTGGTCGAGTAGTTGGTCGAGTAGTTGGTCGAGTAGTTGTTCGAGTGATTGGTCGAGTGGTCGGTCGAGTAGTTGGTCGAGTAGTTGATCAAGTAGCTGGTCGAGTAGTTGGTCGAGTGATTGCTCCAGTAGTTGGTCGAGTAGTTGGTCGAGTAGTTGGTCGAGCGATTGGTCGAGTAGTTGGTCGAGTGATTGGTCGAGTAGTTGGTCAAGTAGTTGGTCGAGTAGTTGTTCGAGTTATTGGTTTAGTGGTCGATCGAGTGGTCGGTCGAAAAGTTGGTCGAGTAGTTGGTCGAGTAGTTGGTCGAGTAGTTAGTCGAGTAGATGGTCGAGTAGTTGGTCGAGTAGTTGGTCGAGTAGTTGGTCGAGTAGTTGGTCGAGTAGTTGGTCGAGTAGATGGTCTCGTAGTTGGTCGAGTAGTTGGTCGAGTAGTTGGTCGAGTGATTGGTCGAGTAGTTGGTCGAGTAGTTGGTCGAATAGTTGTTCGAGTTATTGGTTTAGTGGTCGGTCGAGTGGTCGGTCAAGTAGTTGGTCGAGTAGGTGGTCGAGTAGTTAATCGACTGGTTGGACGACTAGTAAGACGACTTTTTGGTCGACTGGTTGGTCGAGTGGTTGGTCGAGTAGTTGGTCGAGTAGTTGGTCGAGTAGTTGGTCCAGTGATTGGTCGAGTGGTCGGTCGAGTGATGGGTCGAGTAGTTGGTCGAGTATTTGTTCGAGTAGTTGGTCGAGCGATTGGTCGAGTAGTTGGTCGAGTGATTGGTCGAGTAGTTGGTCGAGTAGTTGGTCGAGTGATTGGTCGAGTCGTTGGTCGAGTAGTTGGTTGAGTAGTTGGTCGAGTAGTTGGTCAAGTAGTTGGTCGAGTAGTTGGTCGAGTGATTGGTCGAGTGATTGGTCGAGTAGTCGGTCGAGTGGTCGGTCGAGTAGTTGGTCGAGTAGATGGTCGAGTAGTTGGTCGAGTGATTGGTCGAGTAGTCGGTCGAGTAGTCGGTCGAGTGGTCGGTCGAGTAGTTGGTCGAGTAGATGGTCGATTAGTTGGTCGAGTAGTTGGTCGAGTAGATGGTCGAGTAGTTGGTCGAGTAGTTGGTCGAGTGATTGGTCGAGTAGTTGGTCGAGTAGTCGGTCGAGTGGTCAGTCGAGTAGTTGGTCGAGTAGTTGGTCGAGTAGTTGGTCGAGTAGATGGTCGAGTAGTTGATCAAGTAGTTGGTCGAGTAGTTGGTCGAGTGATCGGTCGAGTAGTTGGTCGAGTAGATGGTCGAGTAGTTGGTCGTGTGATTGGTCGAGTGGTCGGTCGAGTGGTCGGTCGAGTAGTTTGTCGAGTAGTTGGTCGAGTAGCTGGTCGAGTAGTTGGTCGAGTGATTGCTCCAGTAGTTGGTCGAGTAGATGGTCGAGTAGTTGGTCGAGTAGTTGGTCGAGTAGTTGGTCGAGTGATTGGTCGAGTAGTTGGTCGAGTATTTGTTCGAGTGATTGGTCGAGTGGTCGGTCGAGTGGTCGGTCGAGTAGTTGGTCGAGTAGTTGGTCGAGTAGCTGGTCGAGTAGTTGGTCGAGTGATTACTCCAGTAGTTGGTCGAGTAGTTGGTCGAGTAGTTGGTCGAGCGATTGGTCGAGTAGTTGGTCGAGTGATTGGTCGAGTAGTTGGTCAAGTAGTTGGTCGAGTAGTTGGTCGAGTAGTCGGTCGAGTGGTCAGTCGAGTAGTTGGTCGAGTAGTTGGTCGAGTAGTTGGTCGAGTAGTTGTTCGAGTGATTGGTCGAGTGGTCGGTCGAGTAGTTGGTCGAGTAGTTGGTCGAGTAGTTGGTCGAGTAGTTGGTCCAGTAGTTGGTTGAGTAGTTGGTCAAGTAGTTGGTCGAGTGATTGGTCGAGTAGTTGGTCGAGTAGTTGGTTGAGTAGTTGGTCGAGTAGTTGATCGAGTAGTTGGTCGAGTGATTGGTCGAGTAGTCGGTCGAGTGGTCGGTCGAGTAGTTGGTCGAGTAGTTGGTCGAGTAGTTGGTCGAGTAGTTGGTCGAGTAGTTGGTCGAGCGATTGGTCGAGTAGTTGGTCGAGTAGTTGGTCGAGTAGTTGGTCGAGTAGGTGGTCGAGTAGTTGGTTGAGTAGTTGGTCGAGTAGTTGGTCGAGTGATTGGTCGAGTAGTCGGTCGAGTAGTCGGTCGAGTGGTCGGTCGAGTAGTTGGTCGAGTAGTTGGTCGAGTAGTTGGTCGAGTAGTTAGTCGAGTAGATGGTCGAGTAGTTGGTCGAGTAGTTGGTCGAGTAGTTGGTCGAGTGATTGGTCGAGTAGTTGGTCGAGTAGTTGGTCGAGTAGTTGGTCGAGTAGATGGTCGAGTAGTTGGTCAAGTAGTTGGTCGAGTAGTTGGTCGAGTGATTGGTCGAGTAGTTGGTCGAGTAGTTGGTCGAGTAGTTGTTCGAGTGATTGGTCGAGTGGTCGGTCGAGTAGTTGGTCGAGTAGTTGATCAAGTAGCTGGTCGAGTAGTTGGTCGAGTGATTGCTCCAGTAGTTGGTCGAGTAGTTGGTCGAGTAGTTGGTCGAGCGATTGGTCGAGTAGTTGGTCGAGTGATTGGTCGAGTAGTTGGTCAAGTAGTTGGTCGAGTAGTTGTTCGAGTTATTGGTTTAGTGGTCGGTCGAGTGGTCGGTCGAGTAGTTGGTCGAGTAGTTGGTCGAGTAGTTGGTCGAGTAGTTAGTCGAGTAGATGGTCGAGTAGTTGGTCGAGTAGTTGGTCGAGTAGTTGGTCGAGTGATTGGTCGAGTAGTTGGTCGAGTAGTTGGTCGAGTAGTTGGTCGAGTAGTTGGTCCAGTGATTGGTCGAGTAGTCGTTCGTGTGATGGGTCGAGTAGTTGGTCGAGTAGTTGTTCGAGTAGTTGGTCGAGCGATTGGTCGAGTAGTTGGTCGAGTGATTGGTCGAGTAGTTGGTCGAGTAGTTGGTCGAGTGATTGGTCGAGTAGTTGGTCGAGTAGTTGGTCGAATAGTTGGTCGAGTAGTTGGTCAAGTAGTTGGTCGAGTAGTTGGTCGAGTAGTTGGTCGAGTGGTCGGTCGAGTAGTTGGTCGAGTAGTTGGTCGAGTAGCTGGTCGAGTAGTTGGTCGAGTGATTGCTCCAGTAGTTGGTCGAGTAGTTGGTCGAGCGATTGGTCGAGTAGTTGGTCGAGTGATTGGTCGAGTAGTTGGTCAAGTAGTTGGTCGAGTAGTTGGTCGAGTAGTTGGTCGAGTGATTGGTCGAGTAGTTGGTCGAGTAGTTGGTCGAGTAGTTGGTTGAGTAGTTGGTCGAGAAGTTGGTCGAGTGATTGGTCGAGTAGTTGGTTGAGTAGTTGGTTGAGTAGTTGGTCGAGTAGTTGGTCGAGTAGTTGGTCGAGTAGATGGTCGAGTAGTTGGTCAAGTAGTTGGTCGAGTAGTTGGTCGAGTGATTGGTCGAGTAGTTGGTCGAGTAGTTGGTCGAGTAGTTGTTCGAGTGATTGGTCGAGTGGTCGGTCGAGTAGTTGGTCGAGTAGTTGGTCAAGTAGCTGGTCGAGTAGTTGGTCGAGTGATTGGTCGAGTGGTCGGTCGAGTAGTTGGTCGAGTAGTTGGTCGAGTAGTTGGTCGAGTAGATGGTTGAGTAGTTGGTCGAGTAGTTGGTCGAGTGATTGGTCGAGTAGTTGGTCGAGTATTTGGTTGAGTAGTTGGTCGAGTAGTTGGTCGAGTGATTGGTCGAGTAGTCGGTCGAGTGGTCAGTCGAGTAGTTGGTCGAGTAGTTGGTCGAGTAGTTGGTCGAGTAGATGGTCGAGTAGTTGGTCGAGTAGTTGGTCGAGTAGTTGGTCGAGTGATTGTTCGAGTAGTTGGTCGAGTAGTTGGTCGAGTATTTGTTCGAGTGATTGGTCGAGTGGTCGGTCGAGTGGTCGGTCGAGTAGTTGGTCGAGTAGTTGGTCGAGTAGCTGGTCGAGTAGTTGGTCGAGTGATTGCTCCAGTAGTTGGTCGAGTAGTTGGTCGAGTAGTTGGTCGAGTAGTTGGTCGAGCGATTGGTCGAGTAGTTGGTCGAGTGATTGGTCGAGTAGTTGGTCAAGTAGTTGGTCGAGTAGTTGGTCGAGTAGTCGGTCGAGTGGTCAGTCGAGTAGTTGGTCGAGTAGTTGGTCGAGTAGTTGTTCGAGTGATTGGTCGAGTGGTCGGTCGAGTAGTTGGTCGAGTAGTTGGTCGAGTAGTTGTTCGAGTGATTGGTCGAGTGGTCGGTCGAGTAGTTGGTCGAGTAGGTGATCAAGTAGCTGGTCGAGTAGTTGGTCGAGTGATTGCTCCAGTAGTTGGTCGAGTAGTTGGTCGAGTAGTTGGTCGAGCGATTGATCGAGTAGTTGGTCGAGTGATTGGTCGAGTAGTTGGTCAAGTAGTTGGTCGAGTAGTTGTTCGAGTTATTGGTTTAGTGGTCGGTCGAGTGGTCGGTCGAGTAGTTGGTCGAGTAGTTGGTCGAGTAGTTGGTCGAGTAGTTAGTCGAGTAGATGGTCGAGTAGTTGGTCGAGTAGTTGGTCGAGTAGTTGGTCCAGTAGTTGGTTGAGTAGTTGGTCAAGTAGTTGGTCGAGTGATTGGTCGAGTAGTTGGTCGAGTAGTTGGTTGAGTAGTTGGTCGAGTAGTTGATCGAGTAGTTGGTCGAGTGATTGGTCGAGTAGTCGGTCGAGTGGTCGGTCGAGTAGTTGGTCGATTAGTTGGTCGAGTAGTTGGTCGAGTAGTTGGTCGAGTAGTTGGTCGAGTGATTGGTCGAGTAGTTTGTCAAGTAGTTGGTCGAGTAGTTGTTCGAGTTATTGGTTTAGTGGTCGGTCGAGTGGTCGGTCGAGTAGTTGGTCGAGTAGTTGGTCGAGCGATTGGTCGAGTAGTTGGTCGAGTAGTTGGTCGAGTGATTGGTCGAGTAGTTGGTCAAGTAGTTGGTCGAGTAGTTGTTCGAGTAATTGGTTTAGTGGTCGGTCGAGTGGTCGGTCGAGTAGTTGGTCGAGTAGTTGGTCGAGCGATTGGTCGAGTAGTTGGTCGAGTGATTGGTCGAGTAGTTGGTCGAGTAGTTGGTCGAGTAGTTGTTCGAGTGATTGGTCGAGTGGTCGGTCGAGTAGTTGGTCGAGTAGTTGATCAAGTAGCTGGTCGAGTAGTTGGTCGAGTGATTGCTCCAGTAGTTGGTCGAGTAGTTGGTCGAGTAGTTGGTCGAGCGATTGGTCGAGTAGTTGGTCGAGTGATTGGTCGAGTAGTTGGTCAAGTAGTTGGTCGAGTAGTTGTTCGAGTTATTGGTTTAGTGGTCGGTCGAGTGGTCGGTCGAGTAGTTGGTCGAGTAGTTGGTCGAGTAGTTGGTCGAGTAGTTAGTCGAGTAGATGGTCGAGTAGTTGGTCGAGTAGTTGGTCGAGTAGTTGGTCCAGTAGTTGGTTGAGTAGTTGGTCAAGTAGTTGGTCGAGTGATTGGTCGAGTAGTTGGTCCAGTAGTTGGTTGAGTAGTTGGTCGAGTAGTTGGTCGAGTAGATGGTCGAGTAGTTGGTCGAGTAGTTGGTCGAGTAGTTGGTCGAATGATTGGTCGAGTAGTTGGTCGAGTAGTCGGTCGAGTGGTCAGTCGAGTAGTTGGTCGAGTAGTAGGTCGAGTAGTTGGTCGAGTAGATGGTCGAGTAGTTGGTCAAGTAGTTGGTCGAGTAGTTGGTCGAGTGATTGGTCGAGTAGTTGGTCGAGTAGTTGGTCGAGTAGTTGTTCGAGTGATTGGTCGAGTAGTTGGTCGAGTAGTTGGTCCAGTAGTTGGTTGAGTAGTTGGTCAAGTAGTTGGTCGAGTGATTGGTCGAGTAGTTGGTCGAGTAGTTGGTTGAGTAGTTGGTCGAGTAGTTGATCGAGTAGTTGGTCGAGTGATTGGTCGAGTAGTCGGTCGAGTGGTCGGTCGAGTAGTTGGTCGAGTAGTTGGTCGAGTAGTTGGTCGAGTAGTTGGTCGAGTAGTTGGTCGAGTGATTGGTCGAGTAGTTGGTCAAGTAGTTGGTCGAGTAGTTGTTCGAGTTATTGGTTTAGTGGTCGGTCGAGTGGTCGGTCGAGTAGTTGGTCGAGTAGTTGGTCGAGCGATTGGTCGAGTAGTTGGTCGAGTAGTTGGTCGAGTAGTTGGTCGAGTAGTTGGTCGAGTAGTTGGTCGAGTAGTTGGTCGAGTGATTGGTCGAGTAGTTGGTCGAGTAGTTGGTCGAGTAGTTGTTCTAGTGATTGGTCGAGTGGTCGGTCGAGTAGTTGGTCGAGTAGTTGGTCGAGTAGTTGGTCGAGTAGTTGGTCTAGTAGTTGGTTGAGTAGTTGGACGAGTAGTTGGTCGAGTGATTGGTCGAGTAGTTGGTCGAGTAGTTGTTCGAGTGATTGGTCGAGTGGTCGGTCGAGTAGTTGGTCGAGTAGTTGATCAAGTAGCTGGTCGAGTAGTTGGTCGAGTGATTGCTCCAGTAGTTGGTCGAGTAGTTGGTCGAGTAGTTGGTCGAGCGATTGGTCGAGTAGTTGGTCGAGTGATTGGTCGAGAAGTTGGTCAAGTAGTTGGTCGAGTATTTGTTCGAGTTATTGGTTTAGTGGTCGGTCGAGTGGTCGGTCGAGTAGTTGGTCGAGTAGTTGGTCGAGTAGTTGGTCGAGTAGTTAGTCGAGTAGATGGTCGAGTAGTTGGTCGAGTAGTTGGTCGAGTAGTTGGTCCAGTAGTTGGTTGAGTAGTTGGTCAAGTAGTTGGTCGAGTGATTGGTCGAGTAGTTGGTCGAGTAGTTGGTTGAGTAGTTGGTCGAGTAGTTGATCGAGTAGTTGGTCGAGTGATTGGTCGAGTAGTCGGTCGAGTGGTCGGTCGAGTAGTTGGTCGAGTAGTTGGTCGAGTAGTTGGTCGAGTAGTTGGTCGAGTAGTTGGTCGAGTGATTGGTCGAGTAGTTGGTCAAGTAGTTGGTCGAGTAGTTGTTCGAGTTATTGGTTTAGTGGTCGGTCGAGTGGTCGGTCGAGTAGTTGGTCGAGTAGTTGGTCGAGCGATTGGTCGAGTAGTTGGTCGAGTAGTTGGTCGAGTAGTTGGTCGAGTAGTTGGTCGAGTAGTTGGTCGAGTGATTGGTCGAGTAGTTGGTCGAGTAGTTGGTCGAGTAGTTGTTCTAGTGATTGGTCGAGTGGTCGGTCGAGTAGTTGGTCGAGTAGTTGGTCGAGTAGTTGGTCGAGTAGTTGGTCTAGTAGTTGGTTGAGTAGTTGGTCGAGTAGTTGGTCGAGTGATTGGTCGAGTAGTTGGTTGAGTAGTTGGTCGAGTAGTTGGTCGAGTAGTTGGTCGAGTAGTTGGTCGAGTAGATGGTCGAGTAGTTGGTCGAGTAGTTGGTCGAGTAGTTGGTCCAGTGATTGGTCGAGTAGTTGGTCGAGGAGTTGGTCGAATGATTGGTCGAGTAGTTGGTCGAGTAGTCGGTCGAGTGGTCAGTCGAGTAGTTGGTCGAGTAGTTGGTCGAGTAGTTGGTCGAGTAGTTGGTCGAGTAGATGGTCGAGTAGTTGGTCAAGTAGTTGGTCGAGTAGTTGGTCGAGTGATTGGTCGAGTAGTTGGTCGAGTAGTTGGTCGAGTAGTTGTTCGAGTGATTGGTCGAGTAGTTGGTCGAGTAGTTGGTCGAGTAGTTGGTCAAGTAGCTGGTTGAGTAGTTGGTCGGGTGATTGGTCGAGTAGTTGGTCGAGTAGTTGGTCGAGTAGTTGGTCGAGTGATTGGTCGAGTAGTTGGTCGAGTAGTTGGTCGAGTAGTTGGTCGAGTAGTTGGTCGAGTGATTGGTCGAGTAGTTGGTCGAGTAGTCGGTCGAGTGGTCAGTCGAGTAGTTGGTCGAGTAGTTGGTCGAGTAGTTGGTCGAGTAGTTGGTCGAATGATTGGTCGAGTAGTTGGTCGAGTAGTCGGTCGAGTGGTCAGTCGAGTAGTTGGTCGAGTAGTTGGTCGAGTAGTTGGTCGAGTAGTTGGTCGAGTAGATGGTCGAGTAGTTGGTCAAGTAGTTGGTCGAGTAGTTGGTCGAGTGATTGGTCGAGTAGTTGGTCGAGTAGTTGGTCGAGTAGTTGTTCGAGTGATTGGTCGAGTGGTCGGTCGAGTAGTTGGTCGAGTAGTTGGTCAAGTAGCTGGTCGAGTAGTTGGTCGGGTGATTGGTCGAGTGGTTGGTCGAGTAGTTGGTCGAGTAGTTGGTCGAGTAGTTGGTCGAGTAGTTGGTCGAGTGATTGGTCGAGTAGTTGGTCGAGTAGTTGGTCGAGTAGTTGGTGGAGTAGATGGTCGAGTAGTCGGTCGAGTAGTTGGTCGAGTAGTTGGTCGAGTAGTTGGTCGAGTAGTTGGTCGAGTAGATGGTCGAGTAGTTGGTCGAGTAGTTGGTCGAGTAGTTGGTCGAGTGATTGGTCGAGTAGTTGGTCGAGTAGTCGGTCGAGTGGTCAGTCGAGTAGTTGGTCGAGTAGTTGGTCGAGTAGTTGGTCGAGTAGATGGTCGAGTAGTTGGTCGAGTAGTTGGTCGAGTAGTTGGTCGAGTGATTGGTCGAGTAGTTGGTCGAGTAGTTGGTCGAGTAGTTGTTCGAGTGATTGGTCGAGTGGTCGGTCGAGTGGTCGGTCGAGTAGTTGGTCGAGTAGTTGGTCGAGTAGCTGGTCGAGTAGTTGGTCGAGTGATTGCTCCAGTAGTTGGTCGAGTAGTTGGTCGAGTAGTTGTTCGAGCGATTGGTCGAGTAGTTGGTCGAGTGATTGGTCGAGTAGTTGGTCAAGTAGTTGGTCGAGTAGTTGGTCGAGTAGTCGGTCGAGTGGTCAGTCGAGTAGTTGGTCGAGTAGTTGGTCGAGTAGTTGGTCGAGTAGTTGTTCGAGTGATTGGTCGAGTGGTCGGTCGAGTAGTTGGTCGAGTAGTTGGTCGAGTAGTTGGTCGAGTAGTTGGTCGAGTAGTTGGTCGAGTAGATGGTCGAATAGTTGGTCGAGTAGTTGGTCGAGTAGTTGGTCCAGTGATTGGTCGAGTAGTTGGTCGAGTAGTCGGTCGAGTGGTCAGTCGAGTAGTTGGTCGAGTAAATGGTCGAGTAGTTGGTCGAGTAGTTGGTCGAGTAGATGGTCGAGTAGTTGGTCAAGTAGTTGGTCGAGTAGTTGGTCGAGTGATTGGTCGAGTAATTGGTCGAGTAGTTGGTCGAGTAGTTGTTCGAGTGATTGGTCGAGTGGTCGGTCGAGTAGTTGGTCAAGTAGCTGGTCGAGTAGTTGGTCGGGTGATTGGTCGAGTGGTCGGTCGAGTAGTTGGTCGAGTAGTTGGTCGAGTAGTTGGTCGAGTGATTGGTCGAGTAGTTGGTCGAGTAGTTGGTCGAGTAGTTGTTCGAGTGATTGGTCGAGTGGTCGGTCGAGTAGTTGGTCGAGTAGTTGGTCGAGTAGTTGGTCCAGTAGTTGGTTGAGTAGTTGGTCAAGTAGTTGGTCGAGTGATTGGTCGAGTAGTTGGTCGAGTAGTTGGTTGAGTAGTTGGTCGAGTAGTTGATCGAGTAGTTGGTCGAGTGATTGGTCGAGTAGTCGGTCGAGTGGTCGGTCGAGTAGTTGGTCGAGTAGTTGGTCGAGTAGTTGGTCCAGTAGTTGGTTGAGTAGTTGGTCAAGTAGTTGGTCGAGTGATTGGTCGAGTAGTTGGTCGAGTAGTTGGTTGAGTAGTTGGTCGAGTAGTTGATCGAGTAGTTGGTCGAGTGATTGGTCGAGTAGTCGGTCGAGTGGTCAGTCGAGTAGTTGGTCGAGTAGTTGGTCGAGTAGTTGGTCGAGTAGATGGTCGAGTAGTTGGTCAAGTAGTTGGTCGAGTAGTTGGTCGAGTGATTGGTCGAGTAGTTGGTCGAGTAGTTGGTCGAGTAGTTGTTCGAGTGATTGGTCGAGTGGTCGGTCGAGTAGTTGGTCGAGTAGTTGGTCAAGTAGCTGGTCGAGTAGTTGGTCGAGTGATTGGTCGAGTGGTCGGTCGAGTAGTTGGTCGAGTAGTTGGTCGAGTAGTTGGTCGAGTAGATGGTTGAGTAGTTGGTCGAGTAGTTGGTCGAGTGATTGGTCGAGTAGTTGGTCGAGTATTTGGTTGAGTAGTTGGTCGAGTAGTTGGTCGAGTAGTTGGTCGAGTTATTGGTCGAGTAGTCGGTCGAGTGGTCGGTCGAGTAGTTGGTCGAGTAGTTGGTCGAGTAGTTGGTCGAGTAGTTGGTCGAGTAGATGGTCGAGTAGTCGGTCGAGTAGTTGGTCGAGTAGTTGGTCGAGTAGTTGGTCGAGTAGTTGGTCGAGTAGATGGTCGAGTAGTTGGTCGAGTAGTTGGTCGAGTAGTTGGTCGAGTGATTGGTCGAGTAGTTGGTCGAGTAGTCGGTCGAGTGGTCAGTCGAGTAGTTGGTCGAGTAGTTGGTCGAGTGGTCGGTCGAGTAGTTGGTCGAGTAGTTGGTCGAGCGATTGGTCGAGTAGTTGGTCGAGTAGTTGGTCGAGTAGTTGGTCCAGTAGTTGGTTGAGTAGTTGGTCAAATAGTTGGTCGAGTGATTGGTCGAGTAGTTGGTCGAGTAGTTGGTTGAGTAGTTGGTCGAGTAGTTGATCGAGTAGTTGGTCGAGTGATTGGTCGAGTAGTCGGTCGAGTGGTCGGTCGAGTAGTTGGTCGAGAAGTTGGTCGAGTAGTTGGTCGAGTAGTTGGTCGAGTAGTTGGTCGAGTGATTGGTCGAGTAGTTGGTCAAGTAGTTGGTCGAGTAGTTGTTCGAGTTATTGGTTTAGTGGTCGGTCGAGTGGTCGGTCGAGTAGTTGGTCGAGTAGTTGGTCGAGCGATTGGTCGAGTAGTTGGTCGAGTAGTTGGTCGAGTAGTTGGTCGAGTAGTTGGTCGAGTAGTTGGTCGAGTAGTTGGTCGAGTGATTGGTCGAGTAGTTGGTCGAGTAGTTGGTCGAGTAGTTGTTCTAGTGATTGGTCGAGTGGTCGGTCGAGTAGTTGGTCGAGTAGTTGGTCGAGTAGTTGGTCGAGTAGTTGGTCTAGTAGTTGGTTGAGTAGTTGGACGAGTAGTTGGTCGAGTGATTGGTCGAGTAGTTGGTCGAGTAGTTGGTCGAGTAGTTGTTCGAGTGATTGGTCGAGTGGTCGGTCGAGTAGTTGGTCGAGTAGTTGATCAAGTAGCTGGTCGAGTAGTTGGTCGAGTGATTGCTCCAGTAGTTGGTCGAGTAGTTGGTCGAGTAGTTGGTCGAGCGATTGGTCGAGTAGTTGGTCGAGTGATTGGTCGAGTAGTTGGTCAAGTAGTTGGTCGAGTAGTTGTTCGAGTTATTGGTTTAGTGGTCGGTCGAGTGGTCGGTCGAGTAGTTGGTCGAGTAGTTGGTCGAGTAGTTGGTCGAGTAGTTAGTCGAGTAGATGGTCGAGTAGTTGGTCGAGTAGTTGGTCGAGTAGTTGGTCCAGTAGTTGGTTGAGTAGTTGGTCAAGTAGTTGGTCGAGTGATTGGTCGAGTAGTTGGTCGAGTAGTTGGTCGAGTGATTGGTCGAGTAGTTGGTCGAGTAGTTGGTTGAGTAGTTGGTCGAGTAGTTGATCGAGTAGTTGGTCGAGTGATTGGTCGAGTAGTCGGTCGAGTGGTCGGTCGAGTAGTTGGTCGAGTAGTTGGTCGAGTAGTTGGTCGAGTAGTTGGTCGAGTAGTTGGTCGAGCGATTGGTCGAGTAGTTGGTCGAGTAGTTGGTCGAGTAGTTGGTCGAGTAGGTGGTCGAGTAGTTGGTTGAGTAGTTGGTCGAGTAGTTGGTCGAGTGATTGGTCGAGTAGTCGGTCGAGTAGTCGGTCGAGTGGTCGGTCGAGTAGTTGTTCGAGTAGTTGGTCGAGTAGTTGGTCGAGTAGTTGTTCTAGTGATTGGTCGAGTGGTCGGTCGAGTAGTTGGTCGAGTAGTTGGTCGAGTAGTTGGTCGAGTAGTTGGTCTAGTAGTTGGTTGAGTAGTTGGTCGAGTAGTTGGTCGAGTGATTGGTCGAGTAGTTGGTTGAGTAGTTGGTCGAGTAGTTGGTCGAGTAGTTGGTCGAGTAGTTGGTCGAGTAGATGGTCGAGTAGTTGGTCGAGTAGTTGGTCGAGTAGTCGGTCGAGTGGTCGGTCGAGTAGTTGGTCGAGTAGTTGGTCGAGTAGTTGGTCCAGTAGTTGGTTGAGTAGTTGGTCAAGTAGTTGGTCGAGTGATTGGTCGAGTAGTTGGTCGAGTAGTTGGTTGAGTAGTTGGTCGAGTAGTTGATCGAGTAGTTGGTCGAGTGATTGGTCGAGTAGTCGGTCGAGTGGTCAGTCGAGTAGTTGGTCGAGTAGTTGGTCGAGTAGTTGGTCGAGTAGATGGTCGAGTAGTTGGTCAAGTAGTTGGTCGAGTAGTTGGTCGAGTGATTGGTCGAGTAGTTGGTCGAGTAGTTGGTCGAGTAGTTGTTCGAGTGATTGGTCGAGTGGTCGGTCGAGTAGTTGGTCGAGTAGTTGGTCAAGTAGCTGGTCGAGTAGTTGGTCGAGTGATTGGTCGAGTGGTCGGTCGAGTAGTTGGTCGAGTAGTTGGTCGAGTAGTTGGTCGAGTAGATGGTTGAGTAGTTGGTCGAGTAGTTGGTCGAGTGATTGGTCGAGTAGTTGGTCGAGTATTTGGTTGAGTAGTTGGTCGAGTAGTTGGTCGAGTAGTTGGTCGAGTGATTGGTCGAGTAGTCGGTCGAGTGGTCGGTCGAGTAGTTGGTCGAGTAGTTGGTCGAGTAGTTGGTCGAGTAGTTGGTCGAGTAGATGGTCGAGTAGTCGGTCGAGTAGTTGGTCGAGTAGTTGGTCGAGTAGTTGGTCGAGTAGTTGGTCGAGTAGATGGTCGAGTAGTTGGTCGAGTAGTTGGTCGAGTAGTTGGTCGAGTGATTGGTCGAGTAGTTGGTCGAGTAGTCGGTCGAGTGGTCAGTCGAGTAGTTGGTCGAGTAGTTGGTCGAGTGGTCGGTCGAGTAGTTGGTCGAGTAGTTGGTCGAGCGATTGGTCGAGTAGTTGGTCGAGTAGTTGGTCGAGTAGTTGGTCCAGTAGTTGGTTGAGTAGTTGGTCAAGTAGTTGGTCGAGTGATTGGTCGAGTAGTTGGTCGAGTAGTTGGTTGAGTAGTTGGTCGAGTAGTTGATCGAGTAGTTGGTCGAGTGATTGGTCGAGTAGTCGGTCGAGTGGTCGGTCGAGTAGTTGGTCGAGTAGTTGGTCGAGTAGTTGGTCGAGTAGTTGGTCGAGTAGTTGGTCGAGTGATTGGTCGAGTAGTTGGTCAAGTAGTTGGTCGAGTAGTTGTTCGAGTTATTGGTTTAGTGGTCGGTCGAGTGGTCGGTCGAGTAGTTGGTCGAGTAGTTGGTCGAGCGATTGGTCGAGTAGTTGGTCGAGTAGTTGGTCGAGTAGTTGGTCGAGTAGTTGGTCGAGTAGTTGGTCGAGTAGTTGGTCGAGTGATTGGTCGAGTAGTTGGTCGAGTAGTTGGTCGAGTAGTTGTTCTACTGATTGGTCGAGTGGTCGGTCGAGTAGTTTGTCGAGTAGTTGGTCGAGTAGTTGGTCGAGTAGTTGGTCTAGTAGTTGGTTGAGTAGTTGGACGAGTAGTTGGTCGAGTGATTGGTCGAGTAGTTGGTCGAGTAGTTGGTCGAGTAGTTGTTCGAGTGATTGGTCGAGTGGTCGGTCGAGTAGTTGGTCGAGTAGTTGATCAAGTAGCTGGTCGAGTAGTTGGTCGAGTGGTTGCTCCAGTAGTTGGTCGAGTAGTTGGTCGAGTAGTTGGTCGAGCGATTGGTCGAGTAGTTGGTCGAGTGATTGGTCGAGTAGTTGGTCAAGTAGTTGGTCGAGTAGTTGTTCGAGTTATTGGTTTAGTGGTCGGTCGAGTGGTCGGTCGAGTAGTTGGTCGAGTAGTTGGTCGAGTAGTTGGTCGAGTAGTTAGTCGAGTAGATGGTCGAGTAGTTGGTCGAGTAATTGGTCGAGTAGTTGGTCCAGTAGTTGGTTGAGTAGTTGGTCAAGTAGTTGGTCGAGTGATTGGTCGAGTAGTTGGTCGAGTAGATGGTCGAGTAGTTGGTCGAGTAGTTGGTCGAGTAGTTGGTCGAGTGATTGGTCGAGTAGTTGGTCGAGTAGTCGGTCGAGTGGTCAGTCGAGTAGTTGGTCGAGTAGTTGGTCGAGTGGTCGGTCGAGTAGTTGGTCGAGTAGTTGGTCGAGCGATTGGTCGAGTAGTTGGTCGAGTAGTTGGTCGAGTAGTTGGTCCAGTAGTTGGTTGAGTAGTTGGTCAAGTAGTTGGTCGAGTGATTGGTCGAGTAGTTGGTCGAGTAGTTGGTTGAGTAGTTGGTCGAGTAGTTGATCGAGTAGTTGGTCGAGTGATTGGTCGAGTAGTCGGTTGAGTGGTCGGTCGAGTAGTTGGTCGAGTAGTTGGTCGAGTAGTTGGTCGAGTAGTTGGTCGAGTAGTTGGTCGAGTGATTGGTCGAGTAGTTGGTCAAGTAGTTGGTCGAGTAGTTGTTCGAGTTATTGGTTTAGTGGTCGGTCGAGTGGTCGGTCGAGTAGTTGGTCGAGTAGTTGGTCGAGCGATTGGTCGAGTAGTTGGTCGAGTAGTTGGTCGAGTAGTTGGTCGAGTAGTTGGTCGAGTAGTTGGTCGAGTAGTTGGTCGAGTAGTTGGTCGAGTGATTGGTCGAGTAGTTGGTCGAGTAGTTGGTCGAGTAGTTGTTCTAGTGATTGGTCGAGTGGTCGGTCGAGTAGTTGGTCGAGTAGTTGGTCGAGTAGTTGGTCGAGTAGTTGGTCTAGTAGTTGGTTGAGTAGTTGGACGAGTAGTTGGTCGAGTGATTGGTCGAGTAGTTGGTCGAGTAGTTGGTCGAGTAGTTGTTCGAGTGATTGGTCGAGTGGTCGGTCGAGTAGTTGGTCGAGTAGTTGATCAAGTAGCTGGTCGAGTAGTTGGTCGAGTGATTGCTCCAGTAGTTGGTCGAGTAGTTGGTCGAGTAGTTGGTCGAGCGATTGGTCGAGTAGTTGGTCGAGTGATTGGTCGAGTAGTTGGTCAAGTAGTTGGTCGAGTAGTTGTTCGAGTTATTGGTTTAGTGGTCGGTCGAGTGGTCGGTCGAGTAGTTGGTCGAGTAGTTGGTCGAGTAGTTGGTCGAGTAGTTAGTCGAGTAGATGGTCGAGTAGTTGGTCGAGTAGTTGGTCGAGTAGTTGGTCCAGTAGTTGGTTGAGTAGTTGGTCAAGTAGTTGGTCGAGTGATTGGTCGAGTAGTTGGTCGAGTAGTTGGTTGAGTAGTTGGTCGAGTAGTTGATCGAGTAGTTGGTCGAGTGATTGGTCGAGTAGTCGGTCGAGTGGTCGGTCGAGTAGTTGGTCGAGTAGTTGGTCGAGTAGTTGGTCGAGTAGTTGGTCGAGTAGTTGGTCGAGTGATTGGTCGAGTAGTTGGTCAAGTAGTTGGTCGAGTAGTTGTTCGAGTTATTGGTTTAGTGGTCGGTCGAGTGGTCGGTCGAGTAGTTGGTCGAGTAGTTGGTCGAGCGATTGGTCGAGTAGTTGGTCGAGTAGTTGGTCGAGTAGTTGGTCGAGTAGTTGGTCGAGTAGTTGGTCGAGTAGTTGGTCGAGTGATTGGTCGAGTAGTTGGTCGAGTAGTTGGTCGAGTAGTTGTTCTAGTGATTGGTCGAGTGGTCGGTCGAGTAGTTGGTCGAGTAGTTGGTCGAGTAGTTGGTCGAGTAGTTGGTCTAGTAGTTGGTTGAGTAGTTGGTCGAGTAGTTGGTCGAGTGATTGGTCGAGTAGTTGGTTGAGTAGTTGGTCGAGTAGTTGGTCGAGTAGTTGGTCGAGTAGTTGGTCGAGTAGATGGTCGAGTAGTTGGTCGAGTAGTTGGTCGAGTAGTTGGTCCAGTGATTGGTCGAGTAGTTGGTCGAGGAGTTGGTCGAATGATTGGTCGAGTAGTTGGTCGAGTAGTCGGTCGAGTGGTCAGTCGAGTAGTTGGTCGAGTAGTTGGTCGAGTAGTTGGTCGAGTAGTTGGTCGAGTAGATGGTCGAGTAGTTGGTCAAGTAGTTGGTCGAGTAGTTGGTCGAGTGATTGGTCGAGTAGTTGGTCGAGTAGTTGGTCGAGTAGTTGTTCGAGTGATTGGTCGAGTAGTTGGTCGAGTAGTTGGTCGAGTAGTTGGTCAAGTAGCTGGTTGAGTAGTTGGTCGGGTGATTGGTCGAGTGGTCGGTCGAGTAGTTGGTCGAGTAGTTGGTCGAGTAGTTGGTCGAGTAGTTGGTCGAGTGATTGGTCGAGTAGTTGGTCGAGTAGTCGGTCGAGTGGTCAGTCGAGTAGTTGGTCGAGTAGTTGGTCGAGTAGTTGGTCGAGTAGTTGGTCGAATGATTGGTCGAGTAGTTGGTCGAGTAGTCGGTCGAGTGGTCAGTCGAGTAGTTGGTCGAGTAGTTGGTCGAGTAGTTGGTCGAGTAGTTGGTCGAGTAGTTGGTCGAGTAGATGGTCGAGTAGTTGGTCAAGTAGTTGGTCGAGTAGTTGGTCGAGTGATTGGTCGAGTAGTTGGTCGAGTAGTTGGTCGAGTAGTTGTTCGAGTGATTGGTCGAGTGGTCGGTCGAGTAGTTGGTCGAGTAGTTGGTCAAGTAGCTGGTCGAGTAGTTGGTCGGGTGATTGGTCGAGTGGTTGGTCGAGTAGTTGGTCGAGTAGTTGGTCGAGTAGTTGGTCGAGTAGTTGGTCGAGTGATTGGTCGAGTAGTTGGTCGAGTAGTTGGTCGAGTAGTTGGTGGAGTAGATGGTCGAGTAGTCGGTCGAGTAGTTGGTCGAGTAGTTGGTCGAGTAGTTGGTCGAGTAGTTGGTCGAGTAGATGGTCGAGTAGTTGGTCGAGTAGTTGGTCGAGTAGTTGGTCGAGTGATTGGTCGAGTAGTTGGTCGAGTAGTCGGTCGAGTGGTCAGTCGAGTAGTTGGTCGAGTAGTTGGTCGAGTAGTTGGTCGAGTAGATGGTCGAGTAGTTGGTCGAGTAGTTGGTCGAGTAGTTGGTCGAGTGATTGGTCGAGTAGTTGGTCGAGTAGTTGGTCGAGTAGTTGTTCGAGTGATTGGTCGAGTGGTCGGTCGAGTGGTCGGTCGAGTAGTTGGTCGAGTAGTTGGTCGAGTAGCTGGTCGAGTAGTTGGTCGAGTGATTGCTCCAGTAGTTGGTCGAGTAGTTGGTCGAGTAGTTGGTCGAGCGATTGGTCGAGTAGTTGGTCGAGTGATTGGTCGAGTAGTTGGTCAAGTAGTTGGTCGAGTAGTTGGTCGAGTAGTCGGTCGAGTGGTCAGTCGAGTAGTTGGTCGAG
>JANLBV010000056.1:0-107000 GCA_029849275.1 Papilio elwesi
TCGAGTAGTTGGTCGAGTAGTTGGTCGAGTAGTTGGTCGAGTAGTTGGTCGAGTAGATGGTCGAGTAGTTGGTCGAATAGTTGGTCGAGTGATTGGTCGAGTAGTTGGTCGAGTAGTTGGTCGAGTAGTTGGTCGAGTAGTTTGTCGAGTGGTCGGTCGAGTAGTTGGTCGAGTAGTTGGTCGAGTAGATGGTCGAGTAGTTGGTCGAGTAGTTGGTCGAGTAGTTAGTCGAGTAGTTGGTCGAGTAGTTGGTCGAGTAGTTGGTCGAGTAGTTGGTCGAGTTGTTGGTCGAGTGGTCGGTCGAGTGGTCGGTCGAGTAGTTGGTCGAGTAGTTGGTCGAGTAGCTGGTCGAGTGATTGGTCGAGTGATTGGTCGAGTAGTCGGTCGAGTGGTCGGTCGAGTAGTTGGTCGAGTAGTTGGTCGAGTAGTTGGTCGAGTGATTGGTCGAGTAGTTGGTCGAGTAGTTGGTTGAGTAGTTGGTCGAGTAGTTGGTCGAGTAGTTGGTCGAGTGATTGGTGGAATAGTCGGTCGAGTGGTCGTTCGAGTAGTTGGTCGAGTAGTTGGTCGAGTAGTTGGTCGAGTAGTTGGTCGAGTAGTTGGTCGAGTAGATGGTCGAGTAGTTGGTCGAGTAGTTGGTCGAGTGATTGGTCGAGTAGTTGGTCGAGTAGTTGGTCGAGTAGTTGGTCGAGTAGTTGGTCGAGTGGTCGGTCGAGTAGTTGGTCGAGTAGTTGGTCGAGTAGATGGTCGAGTAGTTGGTCGAGTAGTTGGTCGAGTAGTTAGTCGAGTAGTTGGTCGAGTAAGTGGTCGAGTAGTTGGTCGAGTAGTTGGTCGAGTTGTTGGTCGAGTAGTTGGTCGAGTGATTGGTGGAGTAGTCGGTCGAGTGGTCGGTCGAGTAGTTGGTCGAGTAGTTGGTCGAGTAGTTGGTCGAGTAGTTGGTCGAGTAGTTGGTCGAGTATTTGGTCGAGTAGTTGGTCGAGCGATTGGTCGAGTAGTTGGTCGAGTAGTTGGTCGAGTAGTTGGTCGAGTAAATGGTCAAGTAGTTGGTCGAGTAGATGGTCGAGTAGTTGGTCGAGTAGTTGGTCGAGTAGTTGGTCGAGTAGTTGGTCGAGTAGTTGGTCAAGTAGTTGGTCGAGTAGTTGGTCGAGTAGTTGATCGAGTAGTTGGTCGAGTAGTTGGTCGAGTAGTTGGTCAAGTAGTTGGTCGAGTAGTTGGTCGAGTAGTTGATCGAGTAGTTGGTCGAGTAGTTGGTCGAGTAGTTGGTCGAGTAGTTGGTCGAGTAGTTGGTCGAGCGATTGGTCGAGTAGTTGGTCGAGTTGTTGGTCGAGTAGTTGGTTGAGTAGTTGGTCGAGTAGTTGGTCGAGTAGTTGGTCGAGTGATTAGTCGAGTAGTCGGTCGAGTAGTTGGTCGAGTAGTTGGTCGAGTAGTTGGTCGAGTAGTTGGTCGAGTAGTTGGTCGAGTAGTTGGTCGAGTAGTTGGTCGAGTAGTTGGCGAGTAGTTGTTCGAGTGATTGGTCGAGTAGTCGGTAGAGTGGTCGGTCGAGTGGTTGGTCGAGTAGTTGGTCGAGTAGTTGGTCGAGTGACTGCTCGAGTAGTTGGTCGAGTAGTTGGTCGAGTACTTGGTCGAGTAGTTGGTCAAGTAGTTGGTCGAGTAGTTGGTCGAGTAGTTGGTCGAGTGACTGCTCGAGTAGTTGGTCGAGTAGTTGGTCGAGTGACTGCTCGAGTAGTTGGTCGACTAGTTGGTCGAGTGATTGGTCGAGTAGTTGGTTGAGTAGTTGGTCGAGTGATTGCTCGAGTAGTTGGCCGAGTAGTTGGTCGAGTAGTTGGTCGAATAGTTGGTCGAGTATTTGGTCGAGTAGTTGGTTGAGTAGTTGGTCGAGTAGTTGGTCTAGTAGTTGGTCGAGTGATTGGTGGAGTAGTTGGTCGAGTAGTTGGTCGAGTAGATGGTCGAGTAGTTGGTCGAGTAGTTGGTCGAGTAGTTGGTCGAGTAGTTGGTCGAGTAGTTGGTCGAGTAGTTGGTCGAGTAGTTGGTCGAGTAGTTGGTCGAGTGATTGGTCGAGTAGTTGTTCGAGTGATTGGTCGAGTGGTCGGTCGAGTGGTCGGTCGAGTAGTTGGTCGAGTAGTTGGTCGAGTAGCTGGTCGAGTGATTGGTCGAGTGATTGGTCGAGTAGTCGGTCGAGTGGTCGGTCGAGTAGTTGGTCGAGTAGTGGGTCGAGTAGTTGGTCGAGTAGTTGATCGAGTAGCTGGTCGAGTAGTTGGTCGAGTGATTGGTCGAGTAGTTGGTCGAGTAGTTGGTTGAGTAGTTGGTCGAGTAGTTGGTCGAGTAGTTGGTCGAGTGATTGGTGGAGTAGTCGGTCGAGTGGTCGGTCGAGTAGTTGGTCGAGTAGTTGGTCGAGTAGTTGGTCGAGTAGCTGGTCGAGTGATTGGTCGAGAAGATGGTCGAGTAGTTGGTCGAGTAGTTGGTCGAGTGATTGGTCGAGTAGTTGGTCGAGTAGTTGGTCGAGTAGTTGGTCGAGTAGTTTGTCGAGTGGTCGGTCGAGTAGTTGGTCGAGTAGTTGGTCGAGTAGATGGTCGAGTAGTTGGTCGAGTAGTTGGTCGAGTAGTTAGTCGAGTAGTTGGTCGAGTAGTTGGTCGAGTAGTTGGTCGAGTAGTTGGTCGAGTTGTTGGTCGAGTAGTTGGTCGAGTGATTGGTGGAGTAGTCGGTCGAGTGGTCGTTTGAGTAGTTGGTCGAGTAGTTGGTCGAGTAGTTGGTCGAGTAGTTGGTCGAGTAGTTGGTCGAGCGATTGGTCGAGTAGTTGGTCGAGTAGTTGGTCGAGTAGTTGGTCGAGTAGTTGGTCGAGTAGTTGGTCGAGTAGTTGGTCGAGTAGATGGTCGAGTAGTTGGTCGAGTAGTTGGTCGAGTAGTTGGTCGAGTAGTTGGTCGAGTAGTTGGTCGAGTGATTGGCCGAGTAGTTGTTCGAGTGATTGGTCGAGTGGTCGGTCGAGTGGTCGGTCGAGTAGTTGGTCGAGTAGTTGGTCGAGTAGCTGGTCGAGTGATTGGTCGAGTGATTGGTCGAGTGGTCGGTCGAGTAGTTGGTCGAGTAGTTGGTCGAGTAGCTGGTCGAGTGATTGGTCGAGTGATTGGTCGAGTAGTCGGTCGAGTGGTCGGTCGAGTAGTTGGTCGAGTAGTTGGTCGAGTAGTTGGTCGAGTGATTGGTCGAGTAGTTGGTCGAGTAGTTGGTTGAGTAGTTGGTCGAGTAGTTGGTCGAGTAGTTGGTCGAGTGATTGGTGGAATAGTCGGTCGAGTGGTCGGTCGAGTAGTTGGTCGACTAGTTGGTCGAGTAGTTGGTCGAGTAGTTGGTCGAGTAGTTGGTCGAGTAGATGGTCGAGTAGTTGGTCGAGTAGTTGGTCGAGTGATTGGTCGAGTAGTTGGTCGAGTAGTTGGTCGAGTAGTTGGTCGAGTAGTTGGTCGAGTGGTCGGTCGAGTAGTTGGTCGAGTAGTTGGTCGAGTAGATGGTCGAGTAGTTGGTCGAGTAGTTGGTCGAGTAGTTAGTCGAGTAGTTGGTCGAGTAGTTGGTCGAGTAGTTGGTTGAGTAGTTGGTCGAGTGATTGCTCGAGTAGTTGGCCGAGTAGTTGGTCGAGTAGTTGGTCGAGTAGTTGGTCGAGTAGTTGGTCGAGTAGTTGGTTGAGTAGTTGGTCGAGTAGTTGGTCTAGTAGTTGGTCGAGTGATTGGTGGAGTAGTTGGTCGAGTAGTTGGTCGAGTAGATGGTCGAGTAGTTGGTCGAGTAGTTGGTCGAGTAGTTGGTCGAGTAGTAGGTCGAGTAGTTGGTCGAGTAGATGGTCGAGTAGTTGGTCGAGTAGTTGGTCGAGTAGTTGGTCGAGTAGTTGGTCGAGTAGTTGGTCGAGTGATTGGTCGAGTAGTTGTTCGAGTGATTGGTCGAGTGGTCGGTCGAGTGGTCGGTCGAGTAGTTGGTCGAGTAGTTGGTCGAGTAGTTGGTCGAGTGATTGGTCGAGTAGTTGTTCGAGTGATTGGTCGAGTGGTCGGTCGAGTGGTCGGTCGAGTAGTTGGTCGAGTAGTTGGTCGAGTAGCTGGTCGAGTGATTGGTCGAGTGATTGGTCGAGTAGTCGGTCGAGTGGTCGGTCGAGTAGTTGGTCGAGTAGTTGGTCGAGTAGTTGGTCGAGTGATTGGTCGAGTAGTTGGTCGAGTAGTTGGTTGAGTAGTTGGTCGAGTAGTTGGTCGAGTAGTTGGTCGAGTGATTGGTGGAATAGTCGGTCGAGTGGTCGGTCGAGTAGTTGGTCGAGTAGTTGGTCGAGTAGTTGGTCGAGTAGTTGGTCGAGTAGTTGGTCGAGTAGATGGTCGAGTAGTTGGTCGAGTAGTTGGTCGAGTGATTGGTCGAGTAGTTGGTCGAGTAGTTGGTCGAGTAGTTGGTCGAGTAGTTGGTCGAGTGGTCGGTCGAGTAGTTGGTCGAGTAGTTGGTCGAGTAGATGGTCGAGTAGTTGGTCGAGTAGTTGGTCGAGTAGTTAGTCGAGTAGTTGGTCGAGTAGTTGGTCGAGTAGTTGGTCGAGTAGTTGGTCGAGTTGTTGGTCGAGTAGTTGGTCAAGTGATTGGTGGAGTAGTCGGTCGAGTGGTCGGTCGAGTAGTTGGTCGAGTAGTTGGTCGAGTAGTTGGTCGAGTAGTTGGTCGAGTATTTGGTCGAGTAGTTGGTCGAGCGATTGGTCGAGTAGTTGGTCGAGTAGTTGGTCGAGTAGTTGGTCGAGTAAATGGTCAAGTAGTTGGTCGAGTAGATGGTCGAGTAGTTGGTCGAGTAGTTGGTCGAGTGATTGGTCGAGTAGTTGGTCGAGTAGTTGGTCGAGTAGTTGGTCGAGTAGTTGGTCAAGTAGTTGGTCGAGTAGTTGGTCGAGTAGTTGATCGAGTAGTTGGTCGAGTAGTTGGTCGAGTAGTTGGTCAAGTAGTTGGTCGAGTAGTTGGTCGAGTAGTTGATCGAGTAGTTGGTCGAGTAGTTGGTCGAGTAGTTGGTCGAGTAGTTGGTCGAGTAGTTGGTCGAGCGATTGGTCGAGTAGTTGGTCGAGTAGTTGGTCGAGTGATTGGTCGAGTAGTTGGTCGAGTAGTTGGTTGAGTAGTTGGTCGAGTAGTTGGTCGAGTAGTTGGTCGAGTAGTTGGTTGAGTAGTTGGTCGAGTGATTGCTCGAGTAGTTGGCCGAGTAGTTGGTCGAGTAGTTGGTCGAGTAGATGGTCGAGTAGTTGGTCGAGTAGTTGGTCGAGTGATTGGTCGAGTAGTTGGTCGAGTAGTTGGTCGAGTAGTTGGTCGAGTAGTTGGTCGAGTGGTCGGTCGAGTAGTTGGTCGAGTAGTTGGTCGAGTAGATGGTCGAGTAGTTGGTCGAGTAGTTGGTCGAGTAGTTAGTCGAGTAGTTGGTCGAGTAGTTGGTCGAGTAGTTGGTCGAGTAGTTGGTCGAGTTGTTGGTCGAGTAGTTGGTCAAGTGATTGGTGGAGTAGTCGGTCGAGTGGTCGGTCGAGTAGTTGGTCGAGTAGTTGGTCGAGTAGTTGGTCGAGTAGTTGGTCGAGTATTTGGTCGAGTAGTTGGTCGAGCGATTGGTCGAGTAGTTGGTCGAGTAGTTGGTCGAGTAGTTGGTCGAGTAAATGGTCAAGTAGTTGGTCGAGTAGATGGTCGAGTAGTTGGTCGAGTAGTTGGTCGAGTGATTGGTCGAGTAGTTGGTCGAGTAGTTGGTCGAGTAGTTGGTCGAGTAGTTGGTCAAGTAGTTGGTCGAGTAGTTGGTCGAGTAGTTGATCGAGTAGTTGGTCGAGTAGTTGGTCGAGTAGTTGGTCAAGTAGTTGGTCGAGTAGTTGGTCGAGTAGTTGATCGAGTAGTTGGTCGAGTAGTTGGTCGAGTAGTTTGTCGAGTAGTTGGTCGAGTAGTTGGTCGAGCGATTGGTCGAGTAGTTGGTCGAGTAGTTGGTCGAGTGATTGGTCGAGTAGTTGGTCGAGTAGTTGGTTGAGTAGTTGGTCGAGTGATTGCTCGAGTAGTTGGCCGAGTAGTTGGTCGAGTAGTTGGTCGAGTAGTTGGTCGAGTAGTTGGTCGAGTAGTTGGTTGAGTAGTTGGTCGAGTAGTTGGTCTAGTAGTTGGTCGAGTGATTGGTGGAGTAGTTGGTCGAGTAGTTGGTCGAGTAGATGGTCGAGTAGTTGGTCGAGTAGTTGGTCGAGTAGTTGGTCGAGTAGTAGGTCGAGTAGTTGGTCGAGTAGATGGTCGAGTAGTTGGTCGAGTAGTTGGTCGAGTAGTTGGTCGAGTAGTTGGTCGAGTAGTTGGTCGAGTGATTGGTCGAGTAGTTGGTGGAGTAGTCGGTCGAGTGGTCGGTCGAGTAGTTGGTCGAGTAGTTGGTCGAGTAGTTGGTCGAGTAGCTGGTCGAGTGATTGGTCGAGAAGATGGTCGAGTAGTTGGTCGAGTAGTTGGTCGAGTGATTGGTCGAGTAGTTGGTCGAGTAGTTGGTCGAGTAGTTGGTCGAGTAGTTTGTCGAGTGGTCGGTCGAGTAGTTGGTCGAGTAGTTGGTCGAGTAGATGGTCGAGTAGTTGGTCGAGTAGTTGGTCGAGTAGTTAGTCGA
This sequence comes from Papilio elwesi, assembly GCA_029849275.1. NCBI lineage: Eukaryota > Metazoa > Arthropoda > Insecta > Lepidoptera > Papilionidae > Papilio > Papilio elwesi. The sequence continues at coordinate 6,568 of JANLBV010000056.1, forward strand.
GTAGTTGGTCGAGTAGTTGGTCGAGTAGTTGGTCGAGTAGTTGGTCGAGTTGTTGGTCGAGTAGTTGGTCGAGTGATTGGTGGAGTAGTCGGTCGAGTGGTCGTTTGAGTAGTTGGTCGAGTAGTTGGTCGAGTAGTTGGTCGAGTAGTTGGTCGAGTAGTTGGTCGAGCGATTGGTCGAGTAGTTGGTCGAGTAGTTGGTCGAGTAGTTGGTCGAGTAGTTGGTCGAGTAGTTGGTCGAGTAGTTGGTCGAGTAGATGGTCGAGTAGTTGGTCGAGTAGTTGGTCGAGTAGTTGGTCGAGTAGTTGGTCGAGTAGTTGGTCGAGTGATTGGCCGAGTAGTTGTTCGAGTGATTGGTCGAGTGGTCGGTCGAGTGGTCGGTCGAGTAGTTGGTCGAGTAGTTGGTCGAGTAGCTGGTCGAGTGATTGGTCGAGTGATTGGTCGAGTGGTCGGTCGAGTAGTTGGTCGAGTAGTTGGTCGAGTAGCTGGTCGAGTGATTGGTCGAGTGATTGGTCGAGTAGTCGGTCGAGTGGTCGGTCGAGTAGTTGGTCGAGTAGTTGGTCGAGTAGTTGGTCGAGTGATTGGTCGAGTAGTTGGTCGAGTAGTTGGTTGAGTAGTTGGTCGAGTAGTTGGTCGAGTAGTTGGTCGAGTGATTGGTGGAATAGTCGGTCGAGTGGTCGGTCGAGTAGTTGGTCGACTAGTTGGTCGAGTAGTTGGTCGAGTAGTTGGTCGAGTAGTTGGTCGAGTAGATGGTCGAGTAGTTGGTCGAGTAGTTGGTCGAGTGATTGGTCGAGTAGTTGGTCGAGTAGTTGGTCGAGTAGTTGGTCGAGTAGTTGGTCGAGTGGTCGGTCGAGTAGTTGGTCGAGTAGTTGGTCGAGTAGATGGTCGAGTAGTTGGTCGAGTAGTTGGTCGAGTAGTTAGTCGAGTAGTTGGTCGAGTAGTTGGTCGAGTAGTTGGTTGAGTAGTTGGTCGAGTGATTGCTCGAGTAGTTGGCCGAGTAGTTGGTCGAGTAGTTGGTCGAGTAGTTGGTCGAGTAGTTGGTCGAGTAGTTGGTTGAGTAGTTGGTCGAGTAGTTGGTCTAGTAGTTGGTCGAGTGATTGGTGGAGTAGTTGGTCGAGTAGTTGGTCGAGTAGATGGTCGAGTAGTTGGTCGAGTAGTTGGTCGAGTAGTTGGTCGAGTAGTAGGTCGAGTAGTTGGTCGAGTAGATGGTCGAGTAGTTGGTCGAGTAGTTGGTCGAGTAGTTGGTCGAGTAGTTGGTCGAGTAGTTGGTCGAGTGATTGGTCGAGTAGTTGTTCGAGTGATTGGTCGAGTGGTCGGTCGAGTGGTCGGTCGAGTAGTTGGTCGAGTAGTTGGTCGAGTAGTTGGTCGAGTGATTGGTCGAGTAGTTGTTCGAGTGATTGGTCGAGTGGTCGGTCGAGTGGTCGGTCGAGTAGTTGGTCGAGTAGTTGGTCGAGTAGCTGGTCGAGTGATTGGTCGAGTGATTGGTCGAGTAGTCGGTCGAGTGGTCGGTCGAGTAGTTGGTCGAGTAGTTGGTCGAGTAGTTGGTCGAGTGATTGGTCGAGTAGTTGGTCGAGTAGTTGGTTGAGTAGTTGGTCGAGTAGTTGGTCGAGTAGTTGGTCGAGTGATTGGTGGAATAGTCGGTCGAGTGGTCGGTCGAGTAGTTGGTCGAGTAGTTGGTCGAGTAGTTGGTCGAGTAGTTGGTCGAGTAGTTGGTCGAGTAGATGGTCGAGTAGTTGGTCGAGTAGTTGGTCGAGTGATTGGTCGAGTAGTTGGTCGAGTAGTTGGTCGAGTAGTTGGTCGAGTAGTTGGTCGAGTGGTCGGTCGAGTAGTTGGTCGAGTAGTTGGTCGAGTAGATGGTCGAGTAGTTGGTCGAGTAGTTGGTCGAGTAGTTAGTCGAGTAGTTGGTCGAGTAGTTGGTCGAGTAGTTGGTCGAGTAGTTGGTCGAGTTGTTGGTCGAGTAGTTGGTCAAGTGATTGGTGGAGTAGTCGGTCGAGTGGTCGGTCGAGTAGTTGGTCGAGTAGTTGGTCGAGTAGTTGGTCGAGTAGTTGGTCGAGTATTTGGTCGAGTAGTTGGTCGAGCGATTGGTCGAGTAGTTGGTCGAGTAGTTGGTCGAGTAGTTGGTCGAGTAAATGGTCAAGTAGTTGGTCGAGTAGATGGTCGAGTAGTTGGTCGAGTAGTTGGTCGAGTGATTGGTCGAGTAGTTGGTCGAGTAGTTGGTCGAGTAGTTGGTCGAGTAGTTGGTCAAGTAGTTGGTCGAGTAGTTGGTCGAGTAGTTGATCGAGTAGTTGGTCGAGTAGTTGGTCGAGTAGTTGGTCAAGTAGTTGGTCGAGTAGTTGGTCGAGTAGTTGATCGAGTAGTTGGTCGAGTAGTTGGTCGAGTAGTTGGTCGAGTAGTTGGTCGAGTAGTTGGTCGAGCGATTGGTCGAGTAGTTGGTCGAGTTGTTGGTCGAGTAGTTGGTTGAGTAGTTGGTCGAGTGATTAGTCGAGTAGTCGGTCGAGTAGTTGGTCGAGTAGTTGGTCGAGTAGTTGGTCGAGTAGTTGGTCGAGTAGTTGGTCGAGTAGTTGGTCGAGTAGTTGGTCGAGTAGTTGGCGAGTAGTTGTTCGAGTGATTGGTCGAGTAGTCGGTAGAGTGGTCGGTCGCGTGGTTGGTCGAGTAGTTGGTCGAGTAGTTGGTCGAGTGACTGCTCGAGTAGTTGGTCAAGTAGTTGGTCGAGTACTTGGTCGAGTAGTTGGTCAAGTAGTTGGTCGAGTAGTTGGTCGAGTAGTTGGTCGAGTGACTGCTCGAGTAGTTGGTCGAGTAGTTGGTCGAGTAGTTGGTCGAGTAGTTGGTCGAGTAGTTGGTCGAGTAGTTGGTCGAGTAGTTGGTCGAGTATTTGGTCGAGTAGTTGGTCGAGCGATTGGTCGAGTAGTTGGTCGAGTAGTTGGTCGAGTAGTTGGTCGAGTAGTTGGTCGAGTAGTTGGTCGAGTAAATGGTCAAGTAGTTGGTCGAGTAGATGGTCGAGTAGTTGGTCGAGTAGTTGGTCGAGTGATTGGTCGAGTAGTTGGTCGAGTAGTTGGTCGAGTAGTTGGTCGAGTAGTTGGTCAAGTAGTTGGTCGAGTAGTTGGTCGAGTAGTTGATCGAGTAGTTGGTCGAGTAGTTGGTCGAGTAGTTGGTCAAGTAGTTGGTCGAGTAGTTGGTCGAGTAGTTGATCGAGTAGTTGGTCGAGTAGTTGGTCGAGTAGTTGGTCGAGTAGTTGGTCGAGTAGTTGGTCGAGCGATTGGTCGAGTAGTTGGTCGAGTTGTTGGTCGAGTAGTTGGTTGAGTAGTTGGTCGAGTGATTAGTCGAGTAGTCGGTCGAGTAGTTGGTCGAGTAGTTGGTCGAGTAGTTGGTCGAGTAGTTGGTCGAGTAGTTGGTCGAGTAGTTGGTCGAGTAGTTGGTCGAGTAGTTGGCGAGTAGTTGTTCGAGTGATTGGTCGAGTAGTCGGTAGAGTGGTCGGTCGCGTGGTTGGTCGAGTAGTTGGTCGAGTAGTTGGTCGAGTGACTGCTCGAGTAGTTGGTTGAGTAGTTGGTCGAGTGATTGCTCGAGTAGTTGGCCGAGTAGTTGGTCGAGTAGTTGGTCGAGTAGTTGGTCGAGTAGTTGGTTGAGTAGTTGGTCGAGTAGTTGGTCTAGTAGTTGGTCGAGTGATTGGTGGAGTAGTTGGTCGAGTAGTTGGTCGAGTAGATGGTCGAGTAGTTGGTCGAGTAGTTGCTCGAGTAGTTGGTCGAGTAGTTGGTCGAGTAGTTGGTCGAGTGATTGGTCGAGTGATTGGTGGAGTAGTCGGTCGAGTGGTCGGTCGAGTAGTTGGTCGAGTAGTTGGTCGAGTAGTTGGTCGAGTAGTTGGTCGAGTAGTTGGTCGAGTAGATGGTCGAGTAGTTGGTCGAGTAGTTGGTCGAGTGATTGGTCGAGTAGTTGGTCGAGTAGTTGGTCGAGTAGTTGGTCGAGTAGTTTGTCGAGTGGTCGGTCGAGAAGTTGGTCGAGTAGTTGGTCGAGTAGATGGTCGAGTAGTTGGTCGAGTAGTTGGTCGAGTAGTTAGTCGAGTATTTGGTAGAGTAGTTGGTCGAGTATTTGGTCGAGTAGTTGGTCGAGTTGTTGGTCGAGTAGTTGGTCGAGTGATTGGTGGAGTAGTCGGTCGAGTGGTCGGTCGAGTAGTTGGTCGAGTAGTTGGTCGAGTAGTTGGTCGAGTAGTTGGTCGAGTAGTTGGTCGAGCGATTGGTCGAGTAGTTGGTCGAGTAGTTGGTCGAGTAGTTGGTCGAGTATTTGGTCGAGTAGTTGGTCGAGTAGATGGTCTAGTAGTTGGTCAAGTAGTTGGTCGAGTAGTTGGTCGAGTAGTTGGTCGAGTAGTTGGTCGAGTGATTGGTCGAGTAGTTGTTCGAGTGATTGGTCGAGTGGTCGGTCGAGTGGTCGGTCGAGTAGTTGGTCGAGTAGTTGGTCGAGTAGCTGGTCGAGTGATTGTTCGAGTGATTGGTCGAGTAGTCGGTCGAGTGGTCGGTCGAGTAGTTGGTCGAGTAGTTGGTCGAGTAGTTGGTCGAGTGATTGGTCGAGTAGTTGGTCGAGTAGTTGGTTGAGTAGTTGGTCGAGTAGTTGGTCGAGTAGTTGGTCGAGTAGTTGGTCGAGTACATGGTCGAGTAGTTGGTCGAGTAGTTGGTCGAGTGATTGGTCGAGTAGTTGGTCGAGTAGTTGGTCGAGTAGTTGGTCGAGTAGTTGGTCGAGTGGTCGGTCGAGTAGTTGGTCGAGTAGTTGGTCGAGTAGATGGTCGAGTAGTTGGTCGAGTAGTTGGTTGAGTAGTTAGTCGAGTAGTTGGTCGAGTAGTTGGTCGAGTAGTTGGTCGAGTAGTTGGTCGAGTTGTTGGTCGAGTAGTTGATCGAGTGATTGGTGGAGTAGTCGGTCGAGTGGTCGGTCGAGTAGTTGGTCGAGTAGTTGGTCGAGTACATGGTCGAGTAGTTGGTCGAGTAGTTGGTCGAGTGATTGGTCGAGTAGTTGGTCGAGTAGTTGGTCGAGTAGTTGGTCGAGTAGTTGGTCGAGTGGTCGGTCGAGTAGTTGGTCGAGTAGTTGGTCGAGTAGATGGTCGAGTAGTTGGTCGAGTAGTTGGTTGAGTAGTTAGTCGAGTAGTTGGTCGAGTAGTTGGTCGAGTAGTTGGTCGAGTAGTTGGTCGAGTTGTTGGTCGAGTAGTTGATCGAGTGATTGGTGGAGTAGTCGGTCGAGTGGTCGGTCGAGTAGTTGGTCGAGTAGTTGGTCGAGTAGTTGGTCGAGTAGATGGTCGAGTAGTTGGTCGAGTAGTTGGTCGAGTGATTGGTCGAGTAGTTGGTCGAGTAGTTGGTCGAGTAGTTGGTCGAGTAGTTGGTCGAGTAGTTGGTCGAGTAGATGGTCGAGTAGTTGGTCGAGTAGTTGGTTGAGTAGTTAGTCGAGTAGTTGGTCGAGTAGTTGGTCGAGTAGTTGGTCGAGTAGTTGGTCGAGTTGTTGGTCGAGTAGTTGATCGAGTGATTGGTGGAGTAGTCGGTCGAGTGGTCGGTCGAGTAGTTGGTCGAGTAGTTGGTCGAGTAGTTGGTCGAGTAGATGGTCGAGTAGTTGGTCGAGTAGTTGGTCGAGTGATTGGTCGAGTAGTTGGTCGAGTAGTTGGTCGAGTAGTTGGTCGAGTAGTTGGTCAAGTAGTTGGTCGAGTAGTTGGTCGAGTAGTTGGTCGAGTAGTTGATCAAGTAGTTGGTCGAGTAGTTGGTCGAGTAGTTTGTCGAGTAGTTGGTCGAGTAGTTGGTCGAGCGATTGGTCGAGTAGTTGGTCGAGTAGTTGGTCAAGTAGTTGGTCGAGTAGTTGGTCGAGTAGTTGATCGAGTAGTTGGTCGAGTAGTTGGTCGAGTAGTTGGTCAAGTAGTTGGTCGAGTAGTTGGTCGAGTAGTTGGTCGAGTGATTAGTCGAGTAGTCGGTCGAGTAGTTGGTCGAGTAGTTGGTCGAGTAGTTGGTCAAGTAGTTGGTCGAGTAGTTGGTCGAGTAGTTGGTCGAGTAGTTGGTCGAGTACTTGGTCGAGTAGTTGGTCAAGTAGTTGGTCGAGTAGTTGGTCGAGTAGTTGGTCGAGTGACTGCTCGAGTAGTTGTTCGAGTAGTTGGTCGAGTGACTGCTCGAGTAGTTGGTCGACTAGTTGGTCGAGTGATTGGTCGAGTAGTTGGTTGAGTAGTTGGTCGAGTGATTGCTCGAGTAGTTGGCCGAGTAGTTGGTCGAGTAGTTGGTCGAGTAGTTGGTCGAGTAGTTGGTCGAGTAGTTGGTTGAGTAGTTGGTCGAGTAGTTGGTCTAGTAGTTGGTCGAGTGATTGGTGGAGTAGTTGGTCGAGTAGTTGTTCGAGTGATTGGTCGAGTGGTCGGTCGAGTGGTCGGTCGAGTAGTTGGTCGAGTAGTTGGTCGAGTAGCTGGTCGAGTGATTGGTCGAGTGATTGGTCGAGTAGTCGGTCGAGTGGTCGATCGAGTAGTTGGTCGAGTAGTTGGTCGAGTAGTTGGTCGAGTAGTTGGTCGAGTGATTGGTCGAGTAGTTGGTCGAGTAGTTGGTCGAGTAGTTGGTCGAGTAGTTGGTCGAGTAATTGGTCGAGTAGTTGGTCGAGTAAATGGTCAAGAAGTTGGTCGAGTAGATGGTCGAGTAGTTGGTCGAGTAGTTGGTCGAGTGATTGGTCGAGTAGTTGGTCGAGTAGTTGGTCGAGTAGTTGGTCGAGTAGTTGGTCAAGTAGTTGGTCGAGTAGTTGGTCGAGTAGTTGATCGAGTAGTTGGTCGAGTAGTTGGTCGAGTAGTTGGTCAAGTAGTTGGTCGAGTAGTTGGTCGAGTAGTTGATCGAGTAGTGGGTCGAGTAGTTGCTCGAGTAGTTGGTCGAGTAGTTGGTCGAGTAGTTGGTCGAGCGATTGGTCGAGTAGTTGGTCGAGTTGTTGGTCGAGTAGTTGGTTGAGTAGTTGGTCGAGTGATTAGTCGAGTAGTCGGTCGAGTAGTTGGTCGAGTAGTTGGTCGAGTAGTTGGTCGAGTAGTTGGTCGAGTAGTTGGTCGAGTAGTTGGTCGAGTAGTTGGTCGAGTAGTTGGCGAGTAGTTGTTCGAGTGATTGGTCGAGTAGTCGGTAGAGTGGTCGGTCGAGTGGTTGGTCGAGTAGTTGGTCGAGTAGTTGGTCGAGTGACTGCTCGAGTAGTTGGTCGAGTAGTTGGTCGAGTACTTGGTCGAGTAGTTGGTCAAGTAGTTGGTCGAGTAGTTGGTCGAGTAGTTGGTCGAGTGACTGCTCGAGTAGTTGGTCGAGAATTTGGTCGAGTGACTGCTCGAGTAGTTGGTCGACTAGTTGGTCGAGTGATTGGTCGAGTAGTTGGTTGAGTAGTTGGTCGAGTGATTGCTCGAGTAGTTGGCCGAGTAGTTGGTCGAGTAGTTGGTCGAGTAGTTGGTCGAGTAGTTGGTCGAGTAGTTGGTTGAGTAGTTGGTCGAGTAGTTGGTCTAGTAGTTGGTCGAGTGATTGGTGGAGTAGTTGGTCGAGTAGTTGGTCGAGTAGATGGTCGAGTAGTTGGTCGAGTAGTTGGTCGAGTAGTTGGTCGAGTAGTTGGTCGAGTATTTGGTCGAGTAGTTGGTCGAGCGATTGGTCGAGTAGTTGGTCGAGTAGTTGGTCGAGTAGTTGGTCGAGTAAATGGTCAAGTAGTTGGTCGAGTAGATGGTCGAGTAGTTGGTCGAGTAGTTGGTCGAGTGATTGGTCGAGTAGTTGGTCGAGTAGTTGGTCGAGTAGTTGGCGAGTAGTTGTTCGAGTGATTGGTCGAGTAGTCGGTAGAGTGGTCGGTCGCGTGGTTGGTCGAGTAGTTGGTCGAGTAGTTGGTCGAGTGACTGCTCGAGTAGTTGGTTGAGTAGTTGGTCGAGTGATTGCTCGAGTAGTTGGCCGAGTAGTTGGTCGAGTAGTTGGTCGAGTAGTTGGTCGAGTAGTTGGTTGAGTAGTTGGTCGAGTAGTTGGTCTAGTAGTTGGTCGAGTGATTGGTGGAGTAGTTGGTCGAGTAGTTGGTCGAGTAGATGGTCGAGTAGTTGGTCGAGTAGTTGCTCGAGTAGTTGGTCGAGTAGTTGGTCGAGTAGTTGGTCGAGTGATTGGTCGAGTGATTGGTGGAGTAGTCGGTCGAGTGGTCGGTCGAGTAGTTGGTCGAGTAGTTGGTCGAGTAGTTGGTCGAGTAGTTGGTCGAGTAGTTGGTCGAGTAGATGGTCGAGTAGTTGGTCGAGTAGTTGGTCGAGTGATTGGTCGAGTAGTTGGTCGAGTAGTTGGTCGAGTAGTTGGTCGAGTAGTTTGTCGAGTGGTCGGTCGAGAAGTTGGTCGAGTAGTTGGTCGAGTAGATGGTCGAGTAGTTGGTCGAGTAGTTGGTCGAGTAGTTAGTCGAGTATTTGGTAGAGTAGTTGGTCGAGTATTTGGTCGAGTAGTTGGTCGAGTTGTTGGTCGAGTAGTTGGTCGAGTGATTGGTGGAGTAGTCGGTCGAGTGGTCGGTCGAGTAGTTGGTCGAGTAGTTGGTCGAGTAGTTGGTCGAGTAGTTGGTCGAGTAGTTGGTCGAGCGATTGGTCGAGTAGTTGGTCGAGTAGTTGGTCGAGTAGTTGGTCGAGTATTTGGTCGAGTAGTTGGTCGAGTAGATGGTCTAGTAGTTGGTCAAGTAGTTGGTCGAGTAGTTGGTCGAGTAGTTGGTCGAGTAGTTGGTCGAGTGATTGGTCGAGTAGTTGTTCGAGTGATTGGTCGAGTGGTCGGTCGAGTGGTCGGTCGAGTAGTTGGTCGAGTAGTTGGTCGAGTAGCTGGTCGAGTGATTGTTCGAGTGATTGGTCGAGTAGTCGGTCGAGTGGTCGGTCGAGTAGTTGGTCGAGTAGTTGGTCGAGTAGTTGGTCGAGTGATTGGTCGAGTAGTTGGTCGAGTAGTTGGTTGAGTAGTTGGTCGAGTAGTTGGTCGAGTAGTTGGTCGAGTAGTTGGTCGAGTACATGGTCGAGTAGTTGGTCGAGTAGTTGGTCGAGTGATTGGTCGAGTAGTTGGTCGAGTAGTTGGTCGAGTAGTTGGTCGAGTAGTTGGTCGAGTGGTCGGTCGAGTAGTTGGTCGAGTAGTTGGTCGAGTAGATGGTCGAGTAGTTGGTCGAGTAGTTGGTTGAGTAGTTAGTCGAGTAGTTGGTCGAGTAGTTGGTCGAGTAGTTGGTCGAGTAGTTGGTCGAGTTGTTGGTCGAGTAGTTGATCGAGTGATTGGTGGAGTAGTCGGTCGAGTGGTCGGTCGAGTAGTTGGTCGAGTAGTTGGTCGAGTACATGGTCGAGTAGTTGGTCGAGTAGTTGGTCGAGTGATTGGTCGAGTAGTTGGTCGAGTAGTTGGTCGAGTAGTTGGTCGAGTAGTTGGTCGAGTGGTCGGTCGAGTAGTTGGTCGAGTAGTTGGTCGAGTAGATGGTCGAGTAGTTGGTCGAGTAGTTGGTTGAGTAGTTAGTCGAGTAGTTGGTCGAGTAGTTGGTCGAGTAGTTGGTCGAGTAGTTGGTCGAGTTGTTGGTCGAGTAGTTGATCGAGTGATTGGTGGAGTAGTCGGTCGAGTGGTCGGTCGAGTAGTTGGTCGAGTAGTTGGTCGAGTAGTTGGTCGAGTAGATGGTCGAGTAGTTGGTCGAGTAGTTGGTCGAGTGATTGGTCGAGTAGTTGGTCGAGTAGTTGGTCGAGTAGTTGGTCGAGTAGTTGGTCGAGTAGTTGGTCGAGTAGATGGTCGAGTAGTTGGTCGAGTAGTTGGTTGAGTAGTTAGTCGAGTAGTTGGTCGAGTAGTTGGTCGAGTAGTTGGTCGAGTAGTTGGTCGAGTTGTTGGTCGAGTAGTTGATCGAGTGATTGGTGGAGTAGTCGGTCGAGTGGTCGGTCGAGTAGTTGGTCGAGTAGTTGGTCGAGTAGTTGGTCGAGTAGATGGTCGAGTAGTTGGTCGAGTAGTTGGTCGAGTGATTGGTCGAGTAGTTGGTCGAGTAGTTGGTCGAGTAGTTGGTCGAGTAGTTGGTCAAGTAGTTGGTCGAGTAGTTGGTCGAGTAGTTGGTCGAGTAGTTGATCAAGTAGTTGGTCGAGTAGTTGGTCGAGTAGTTTGTCGAGTAGTTGGTCGAGTAGTTGGTCGAGCGATTGGTCGAGTAGTTGGTCGAGTAGTTGGTCAAGTAGTTGGTCGAGTAGTTGGTCGAGTAGTTGATCGAGTAGTTGGTCGAGTAGTTGGTCGAGTAGTTGGTCAAGTAGTTGGTCGAGTAGTTGGTCGAGTAGTTGGTCGAGTGATTAGTCGAGTAGTCGGTCGAGTAGTTGGTCGAGTAGTTGGTCGAGTAGTTGGTCAAGTAGTTGGTCGAGTAGTTGGTCGAGTAGTTGGTCGAGTAGTTGGTCGAGTACTTGGTCGAGTAGTTGGTCAAGTAGTTGGTCGAGTAGTTGGTCGAGTAGTTGGTCGAGTGACTGCTCGAGTAGTTGTTCGAGTAGTTGGTCGAGTGACTGCTCGAGTAGTTGGTCGACTAGTTGGTCGAGTGATTGGTCGAGTAGTTGGTTGAGTAGTTGGTCGAGTGATTGCTCGAGTAGTTGGCCGAGTAGTTGGTCGAGTAGTTGGTCGAGTAGTTGGTCGAGTAGTTGGTCGAGTAGTTGGTTGAGTAGTTGGTCGAGTAGTTGGTCTAGTAGTTGGTCGAGTGATTGGTGGAGTAGTTGGTCGAGTAGTTGTTCGAGTGATTGGTCGAGTGGTCGGTCGAGTGGTCGGTCGAGTAGTTGGTCGAGTAGTTGGTCGAGTAGCTGGTCGAGTGATTGGTCGAGTGATTGGTCGAGTAGTCGGTCGAGTGGTCGATCGAGTAGTTGGTCGAGTAGTTGGTCGAGTAGTTGGTCGAGTAGTTGGTCGAGTGATTGGTCGAGTAGTTGGTCGAGTAGTTGGTCGAGTAGTTGGTCGAGTAGTTGGTCGAGTAATTGGTCGAGTAGTTGGTCGAGTAAATGGTCAAGAAGTTGGTCGAGTAGATGGTCGAGTAGTTGGTCGAGTAGTTGGTCGAGTGATTGGTCGAGTAGTTGGTCGAGTAGTTGGTCGAGTAGTTGGTCGAGTAGTTGGTCAAGTAGTTGGTCGAGTAGTTGGTCGAGTAGTTGATCGAGTAGTTGGTCGAGTAGTTGGTCGAGTAGTTGGTCAAGTAGTTGGTCGAGTAGTTGGTCGAGTAGTTGATCGAGTAGTGGGTCGAGTAGTTGCTCGAGTAGTTGGTCGAGTAGTTGGTCGAGTAGTTGGTCGAGCGATTGGTCGAGTAGTTGGTCGAGTTGTTGGTCGAGTAGTTGGTTGAGTAGTTGGTCGAGTGATTAGTCGAGTAGTCGGTCGAGTAGTTGGTCGAGTAGTTGGTCGAGTAGTTGGTCGAGTAGTTGGTCGAGTAGTTGGTCGAGTAGTTGGTCGAGTAGTTGGTCGAGTAGTTGGCGAGTAGTTGTTCGAGTGATTGGTCGAGTAGTCGGTAGAGTGGTCGGTCGAGTGGTTGGTCGAGTAGTTGGTCGAGTAGTTGGTCGAGTGACTGCTCGAGTAGTTGGTCGAGTAGTTGGTCGAGTACTTGGTCGAGTAGTTGGTCAAGTAGTTGGTCGAGTAGTTGGTCGAGTAGTTGGTCGAGTGACTGCTCGAGTAGTTGGTCGAGAATTTGGTCGAGTGACTGCTCGAGTAGTTGGTCGACTAGTTGGTCGAGTGATTGGTCGAGTAGTTGGTTGAGTAGTTGGTCGAGTGATTGCTCGAGTAGTTGGCCGAGTAGTTGGTCGAGTAGTTGGTCGAGTAGTTGGTCGAGTAGTTGGTCGAGTAGTTGGTTGAGTAGTTGGTCGAGTAGTTGGTCTAGTAGTTGGTCGAGTGATTGGTGGAGTAGTTGGTCGAGTAGTTGGTCGAGTAGATGGTCGAGTAGTTGGTCGAGTAGTTGGTCGAGTAGTTGGTCGAGTAGTTGGTCGAGTATTTGGTCGAGTAGTTGGTCGAGCGATTGGTCGAGTAGTTGGTCGAGTAGTTGGTCGAGTAGTTGGTCGAGTAAATGGTCAAGTAGTTGGTCGAGTAGATGGTCGAGTAGTTGGTCGAGTAGTTGGTCGAGTGATTGGTCGAGTAGTTGGTCGAGTAGTTGGTCGAGTAGTTGGTCGAGTAGTTGGTCAAGTAGTTGGTCGAGTAGTTGGTCGAGTAGTTGATCGAGTAGTTGGTCGAGTAGTTGGTCGAGTAGTTGGTCAAGTAGTTGGTCGAGTAGTTGGTCGAGTAGTTGATCGAGTAGTTGGTCGAGTAGTTGCTCGAGTAGTTGGTCGAGTAGTTGGTCGAGTAGTTGGTCGAGCGATTGGTCGAGTAGTTGGTCGAGTTGTTGGTCGAGTAGTTGGTTGAGTAGTTGGTCGAGTGATTAGTCGAGTAGTCGGTCGAGTAGTTGGTCGAGTAGTTGGTCGAGTAGTTGGTCGAGTAGTTGGTCGAGTAGTTGGTCGAGTAGTTGGTCGAGTAGTTGGTCGAGTAGTTGGCGAGTAGTTGTTCGAGTGATTGGTCGAGTAGTCGGTAGAGTGGTCGGTCGAGTGGTTGGTCGAGTAGTTGGTCGAGTAGTTGGTCGAGTGACTGCTCGAGTAGTTGGTCGAGTACTTGGTCGAGTAGTTGGTCAAGTAGTTGGTCGAGTAGTTGGTCGAGTAGTTGGTCGAGTGACTGCTCGAGTAGTTGGTCGAGAAGTTGGTCGAGTGACTGCTCGAGTAGTTGGTCGACTAGTTGGTCGAGTGATTGGTCGAGTAGTTGGTTGAGTAGTTGGTCGAGTGATTGCTCGAGTAGTTGGCCGAGTAGTTGGTCCAGTAGTTGGTCGAGTAGTTGGTCGAGTAGTTGGTCGAGTAGTTGGTTGAGTAGTTGGTCGAGTAGTTGGTCTAGTAGTTGGTCGAGTGATTGGTGGAGTAGTTGGTCGAGTAGTTGGTCGAGTAGATGGTCGAGTAGTTGGTCGAGTAGTTGGTCGAGTAGTTGGTCGAGTAGTTGGTCGAGTAGTTGGTCGAGTGATTGGTCGAGTGATTGGTGGAGTAGTCGGTCGAGTGGTCGGTCGAGTAGTTGGTCGAGTAGTTGGTCGAGTAGTTGGTCGAGTAGTTGGTCGAGTGATTGGTCGAGTAGTTGGTCGAGCAGATGGTCGAGTAGTTAGTCGAGTAGTTTGTCGAGTGGTCGGTCGAGAAGTTGGTCGAGTAGTTGGTCGAGTAGATGGTCGAGTAGTTGGTCGAGTAGTTGGTCGAGTAGTTAGTCGAGTAGTTGGTAGAGTAGTTAGTCGAGTAGTTGGTCGAGTAGTTGGTCGAGTTGTTGGTCGAGTAGTTGGTCGAGTGATTGGTGGAGTAGTCGGTCGAGTGGTCGGTCGAGTAGTTGGTCGAGTAGTTGGTCGAGTAGTTGGTCGAGTAGTTGGTCGAGCGATTGGTCGAGTAGTTGGTCGAGTAGTTGGTCGAGTAGTTGGTCGAGTATTTGGTCGAGTAGTTGGTCGAGTAGATGGTCGAGTAGTTGGTCGAGTAGTTGGTCGAGTAGTTGGTCGAGTAGTTGGTCGAGTGGTTGGTCGAGTGATTGGTCGAGTAGTTGTTCGAGTGATTGGTCGAGTGGTCGGTCGAGTGGTCGGTCGAGTAGTTGGTCGAGTAGTTGGTCGAGTAGTTGGTCGAGTGATTGGTCGAGTAGTTGGTCGAGTAGTTGGTTGAGTAGTTGGTCGAGTAGTTGGTCGAGTAGTTGGTCGAGTAGTTGGTTGAGTAGTTGGTCGAGTGATTGCTCGAGTAGTTGGCCGAGTAGTTGGTCGAGTAGTTGGTCGAGTAGTTGGTCGAGTGATTGGTCGAGTAGTTGGTCGAGTAGTTGGTCGAGTAGTTGGTCGAGTAGTTGGTCGAGTGGTCGGTCGAGTAGTTGGTCGAGTAGTTGGTCGAGTAGATGGTCGAGTAGTTGGTCGAGTAGTTGGTCGAGTAGTTAGTCGAGTAGTTGGTCGAGTAGTTGGTCGAGTAGTTGGTCGAGTAGTTGGTCGAGTTGTTGGTCGAGTAGTTGATCGAGTGATTGGTGGAGTAGTCGGTCGAGTGGTCGGTCGAGTAGTTGGTCGACTAGTTGGTCGAGTAGTTGGTGGAGTAGTTGCTCGAGTGGTAGGTCAAGTAGGTGGTCGAGTAGTTGGTCGAGAGAGTGGCCAAGTGGTAGGTCGAGTGGTCGGTCGAGTAGTTGGTCGAGTAGTTGGTCGAGTAGTTGGTCGAGTAGTTGGTCGAGCGATTGGTCAAGTAGTTGGTCGAGTGATTGGTCGAGTAGTTGGTCGAGTAGTTGGTCGAGTAGTTGGTCAAGTAGTGAGTCGAGTAGTTGGTCGAGTAGTTGGTCGAGTAGTTGGTCGAGTAGTTGGTCGCGTAGTTGGTCGAGTAGGTAGTCGAGTAGTTGGTCGAGTGACTGCTCGAGTAGTTGGTCGACTAGTTGGTCGAGTAGTTGGTCGAGTAGTTGGTCAAGTAGTTGGTCGACTAGTTGGTCGAGTAGTTGTTCGAGTAGTTGGTCAAGTAGTTGGTCGAGTATTTGGTCGAGTAGATGGTTGAGTAGTTGGTCGAGTGGTTGGTCAAGTGGTCGGTCGAGTGGTCGGTCGAGTAGTTGGTCGAGTAGTTGGTCGAGTGATTGGTCGAGTAGTTGTTCGAGTAGTTGGTCGAGTGATTGCTCGAGTAGTTGGTCGAGTAGTTGGTCGAGTAGTTGGTCGAGTGGTTGGTCAAGTAGTTGGTCGAGTAGTTGGTCGAGTAGTTGGTCGAGTAGTTGGTCGAGTGATTGGTCGAGTGATTGGTCGACTAGTCGGTCGAGTGTTCGGTCGAGTAGTTCGTCGAGTAGTTGGTCGAGTAGTTGGTCGAGTAGTTGGTCGAGCGATTGGTCGAGTAGTTGGTCGAGTGATTGGTAGAGTAGTTGGTTGAGTAGTTGGTCGAGTGATTGCTCGAGTAGTTGGTCGAGTAGTTGGTCGAGTAGTTGGTCGAGTAGTTGGTCGAGTAGTTGGTCAAGTAGTTGGTCGAGTAGATGGTCGAGTAGTTGGTCGAGTAGTTGGTCGAGTGATTGGTCTAGTAGTTGGTCGAGTAGTTGGTCGAGTAGTTGGTCGAGTAGTTGGTCGAGTGATTAGTCGACTTGTTGGTCGACTGGTTGGTCGACTGGTTGGTCGAGTAGTTGGTCGAGTAGTTGGTCGAGTGGTCGGTCGAGTGGTTGGTCGAGTAGTTGGTCGAGTGACTGCTCGAGTAGTTGGTCGAGTAGTTGGTCGAGTAGTTGATCAAGTAGTTGGTCAAGTAGTTGGTCGAGTGATTGGTCGAGTAGTTGGTTGAGTAGTTGGTCGAGTGATTGCTAGAGTAGTTGGCCGAGTAGTTGGTAGAGTAGTTGGTCGAGTAGTTGGTCGAGTAGTTGGTCGAGTAGTTGGTTGAGTAGTTGGTCGAGTAGTTGGTCTAGTAGTTGGTCGAGTGATTGGTGGAGTAGTCGGTCGAGTGGTCGGTCGAGTAGTTGGTCGAGTAGTTGGTCGAGTAGTTGGTCGAGTAGTTGGTCGAGTAGTTGGTCGAGTAGTTGGTCGAGTAGTTGGTCGAGCGATTGGTCGAGTAGTTGGTCGAGTAGTTGGTCGAGTAGTTGGTCGAGTAGTTGGTTGAGTAGTTGGTCGAGTAGTTGGTCGAGTAGTTGGTCGAGTGATTAGTCGAGTAGTCGGTCGAGTAGTTGGTCGAGTAGTTGGTCGAGTAGTTGGTCGAGTAGTTGGTCGTGTAGTTGGTCGAGTAGTTGGTCGGGTAGTTGGCGAGTAGTTGGTCGAGTGATTGGTCGAGTAGTCAGTAGAGTGGTCGGTCGAGTAGTTGGTCGAGTAGTTGGTCGAGTAGTTGGTCGAGTGACTGCTCGAGTAGTTGGTCGAGTAGTTGGTCGAGTACTTGGTCGAGTAGTTGGTCAAGTAGTTGGTCGAGTAGTTGGTCGAGTAGTTGGTCGAGTGGTCGGTCGAGTGGTTGGTCGAGTAGTTGGTCGAGTAGTTGGTCGAGTGACTGCTCGAGTAGTTGGTCGAGTACTTGGTCGAGTATTTGGTCAAGTAGTTGGTCGAGTAGTTGGTCGAGTAGTTGGTCGAGTGACTGCTCGAGTAGTTGGTCGAGTAGTTGGTCGAGTAGTTGATCAAGTAGTTGGTCAAGTAGTTGGTCGAGTGATTGGTCGAGTAGTTGGTTGAGTAGTTGGTCGAGTAGTTGGTCGAGTAGTTGGTTAAGTAGTGGGTCGAGTAGTTGGTCGAGTAGTTGGTCGAGTAGTTGGTCGAGTAGTTGGTCGAGTAGTTGGTCGAGTAGGTAGTCGAGTAGTTGGTCGAGTGACTGCTCGAGTAGTTGGTCGACTAGTTGGTCGAGTAGTTGGTCGAGTAGTTGGTCAAGTAGTTGGTCGACTAGTTGGTCGAGTAGTTGTTCGAGTAGTTGGTCAAGTAGTTGGTCGAGTATTTGGTCGAGTAGATGGTTTAGTAGTTGGTCGAGTGGTTGGTCAAGTGGTCGGTCGAGTGGTCGGTCGAGTAGTTGGTCGAGTAGTTGGTCGAGTGATTGGTCGAGTAGTTGTTCGAGTAGTTGGTCTAGTGATTGCTCGAGTAGTTGGTCGAGTAGTTGGTCGAGTAGTTGGTGGAGTGGTTGGTCAAGTAGTTGGTCGAGTAGTTGGTCGAGTAGTTGGTCGAGTAGTTGGTCGAGTGATTGGTCGAGTGATTGGTCGACTAGTCGGTCGAGTGGTCGGTCGAGTAGTTCGTCGAGTAGTTGGTCGAGTAGTTGGTCGAGTAGTTGGTCGAGCGATTGGTCGAGTAGTTGGTCGAGTGATTGGTAGAGTAGTTGGTTGAGTAGTTGGTCGAGTGATTGCTCGAGTAGTTGGTCGAGTAGTTGGTCGAGTAGTTGGTCGAGTAGTTGGTCAAGTAGTTGGTCGAGTAGATGGTCGAGTAGTTGGTCGAGTAGTTGGTCGAGTGATTGGTCTAGTAGTTGGTCGAGAAGTTGGTCGAGTAGTTGGTCGAGTAGTTGGTCGAGTAGTTGGTCGAGTGGTCGGTCGAGTGGTTGGTCGAGTAGTTGGTCGAATAGTTGGTCGAGTGACTGCTCGAGTAGTTGGTCGAGTAGTTGGTCGAGTAGTTGATCAAGTAGTTGGTCAAGTAGTTGGTCGAGTGATTGGTCGAGTAGTTGGTTGAGTAGTTGGTCGAGTGATTGCTCGAGTAGTTGGCCGAGTAGTTGGTAGAGTAGTTGGTCGAGTAGTTGGTCGAGTAGTGTGTCGAGTAGTTGGTTGAGTAGTTGGTCGAGTAGTTGGTCTAGTAGTTGGTCGAGTGATTGGTGGAGTAGTCGGTCGAGTGGTCGGTCGAGTAGTTGGTCGAGTAGTTGGTCGAGTAGTTGGTCGAGTAGTTGGTCGAGTAGTTGGTCGAGTAGTTGGTCGAGCGTTTGGTCGAGTAGTTGGTCGAGTAGTTGGTCGAGTAGTTGGTTGAGTAGTTGGTCGAGTAGTTGGTCGAGTAGTTGGTCGAGTGATTAGTCGAGTAGTCGGTCGAGTAGTTGGTCGAGTAGTTGGTCAAGTATTTGGTCGAGTAGTTGGTCGTGTAGTTGGTCGAGTAGTTGGTCGGGTAGTTGGCGAGTAGTTGGTCGAGTGATTGGTCGAGTAGTCAGTAGAGTGGTCGGTCGAGTAGTTGGTCGAGTAGTTGGTCGAGTAGTTGGTCGAGTAGTTGGTCGAGTGACTGCTCGAGTAGTTGGTCGAGTAGTTGGTCGAGTACTTGGTCGAGTATTTGGTCAAGTAGTTGGTCGAGTAGTTGGTCGAGTAGTTGGTCAAGTGGTCGGTCGAGTGGTTGGTCGAGTAGTTGGTCGAGAAGTTGGTCGAGTGACTGCTCGAGTAGTTGGTCGAGTAGTTGGTCGAGTAGTTGGTCGAGTAGTTGGTCGAGTGACTGCTCGAGTAGTTGGTCGAGTAGTTGGTCGAGTAGTTGATCAAGTAGTTGGTCAAGTAGTTGGTCGAGTGATTGGTCGAGTAGTTGGTTGAGTAGTTGGTCGAGTGATTGCTCGAGTAGTTGGCCGAGTAGTTGGTCGAGTAGTTGGTCGAGTAGTTGGTCGAGTAGTTGGTCGACTAGTTGGTTGAGTAGTTGGTCGAGTAGTTGGTCTAGTAGTTGGTCGAGTGATTGGTGGAGTAGTCGGTCGAGTGGTCGGTCGAGTAGTTGGTCGAGTAGTTGGTCGAGTAGTTGGTCGAGTAGTTGGTCGAGTAGTTGGTCGAGTAGTTGGTCGAGTAGTTGGTCGAGCGATTGGTCGAGTAGTTGGTCGAGTAGTTGGTCGAGTAGTTGGTTGAGTAGTTGGTCGAGTAGTTGGTCGAGTAGTTGGTCGAGTGATTAGTCGAGTAGTCGGTCGAGTAGTTGGTCGAGTAGTTGGTCGAGTAGTTGGTCGAGTAGTTGGTCGAGTAGTTGGTCGAGTAGTTGGTCGGGTAGTTAGCGAGTAGTTGGTCGAGTGATTGGTCGAGTAGTCAGTAGAGTGGTCGGTCGAGTAGTCGGTCGAGTAGTTGGTCGAGTAGTTGGTAAAGTAGTTGGTCGAGTGACTGCTCGAGTAGTTGGTCGAGTAGTTGGTCGAGTACTTGGTCGAGTAGTTGGTCAAGTAGTTGGTCGAGTAGTTGGTCGAGTAGTTGGTCGAGTGGTCGGTCGAGTGGTTGGTCGAGTAGTTGGTCGAGTAGTTGGTCGAGTGACTGCTCGAGTAGTTGGTCGAGTAGTTGGTCGAGTACTTGGTCGAGTAGTTGGTCAAGTAGTTGGTCGAGTAGTTGGTCGAGTAGTTGGTCGAGTGACTGCTCGAGTAGTTGGTCGAGTAGTTGGTCGAGTAGTTGATCAAGTAGTTGGTCGAGTAGTTGGTCGAGTGATTGGTCGAGTAGTTGGTTGAGTAGTTGGTCGAGTGATTGCTCGAGTAGTTGGCCGAGTAGTTGGTCGAGTAGTTGGTCGAGTAGTTGGTCGAGTAGTTGGTCGAGTAGTTGGTTGAGTAGTTGGTCGAGTAGTTGGTCTAGTAGTTGGTCGAGTGATTGGTGGAGTATTCGGTCGAGTGGTCGGTCGAGTAGTTGGTCGAGTAGTTGGTCGAGTAGTTGGGCGAGTAGTTTGTCGAGTAGTTGGTCGAGCGATTGGTCGAGTAGTTGGTCGAATAGTCGGTCGAGTAGTTGGTGGAGTAGTTGGTCGAGTAGTTGGTCGAGTAGTTGGTCGAGTAGTTGGTCGAGTAGTTGGTCGAGTAGTTGGCGAGTAGTTGGTCGAGTGATTGGTCGAGTAGTCGGTAGAGGGGTCGGCCGAGTAGTTGCTCGAGTAGTTGGTCGAGTAGTTGGTCGAGTAGTTGGTCGAGTAGTTGGTCGAGTAGTTGGTCGAGTAGTTGGTCGAGTAGTTGGTCGAGTGATTGGTCGAGTAGTTGGTTGAGTAATTAGTCGCGTAGTTGGTCGAGTAGTTGGTCGAGTGATTGGTCGAGTAGTTGGTCGAGTAGATGGTCGAGTAGTTGGTCGAGTAGATGGTCTAGTAGTTGGTCGAGTAGTTGGTCGAGTTATTGGTCGAGTTATTGGTCGAGTAGTTGGTCGAGTAGTTGGTCGAGTAGTTGTTCGAGTTATTGGTCGAGTGGTCGGTCGAGTGGTCGGTCGAGTAGTTGGTCGAGTAGGTAGTCGAGTAGTTAATCGACTGGTTGGACTACTAGTAAGACGACTTGTTGGTCGACTGGTTGGTCGATTAGTTGGTCGAGTGATTGG
Source organism: Papilio elwesi (assembly GCA_029849275.1). NCBI lineage: Eukaryota > Metazoa > Arthropoda > Insecta > Lepidoptera > Papilionidae > Papilio > Papilio elwesi. The sequence continues at coordinate 26,150 of JANLBV010000056.1, forward strand.
TCGAGTGGTCGGTAGAGTGGTTGGTCGACTGGTTGGTCGAGTAGTTGGTCGAGTAGTTGGTCGAGTGGTCGGTCGAGTGGTTGGTCGAGTAGTTGGTCGAGTAGTTGGTCGAGTGACTGCTCGAGTAGTTGGTCGAGTAGTTGGTCGAGTACTTGGTCGAGTAGTTGGTCAAGTAGTTGGTCGAGTAGTTGGTCGAGTAGTTGGTCGAGTGACTGCTCGAGTAGTTGGTCGAGTAGTTGGTCGAGTAGTTGATCAAGTAGTTGGTCGAGTAGTTGGTCGAGTTATTGGTCGAGTAGTTGGTTGAGTAGTTGGTCGAGTGATTGCTCGAGTAGTTGGCCGAGTAGTTGGTCGAGTAGTTGGTCGAGTAGTTGGTCGAGTAGTTGGTCGAGTAGTTGGTGGAGTAGTTGGTCGAGTAGTTGGTCTAGTAGTTGGTCGAGTGATTGGTGTATTAGTCGGTCGAGTGGTCGGTCGAGTAGTTGGTCGAGTAGTTGGTCGAGTAGTTGGTCGAGTAGTTTGTCGAGTAGTTGGTCGAGCGATTGGTCGAGTAGTTGGTCGAGTAGTCGGTCGAGTAGTTGGTGGAGTAGTTGGTCGAGTAGTTGGTCGAGTAGTTGGTCGAGTAGTTGGTCGAGTAGTTGGTCGAGTAGTTGGTCGAGTAGTTGGTCGAGTAGTTGGTCGAGTAGTTGGTCGAGTAGATGGTCTAGTAGTTGGTCGAGTAGTTGGTCGAGTTATTGGTCGAGTTATTGGTCGAGTAGTTGGTCGAGTAGTTGGTCGAGTAGTTGTTCGAGTTATTGGTCGAGTGGTCGGTCGAGTGGTCGGTCGAGTAGTTGGTCGAGTAGGTAGTCGAGTAGTTGGTCGAGTAGTTTGTCGAGTAGTTGGTCGAGCGATTGGTCTAGTAGTTGGTCGAGTAGTTGGTCGAGTAGTTGGTCGAGTGACTGCTCGAGTAGTTGGTCTAGTAGTTGGTCGAGTAGTTGATCAAGTAGTTGGTCGAGTAATTGGTCGAGTGATTGGTCGAGTAGTTGGTTGAGTAGCTGGTCGAGTGATTGCTCGAGTAGTTGGCCGAGTAGTTGGTCGAGTAGTTGGTCGAGTAGTTGGTCGAGTAGTTGGTCGAGTAGTTGGTGGAGTAGTTGGTCGAGTAGTTGGTCTAGTAGTTGGTCGAGTGATTGGTGGAGTAGTCGGTCGAGTGGTCGGTCGAGTAGTTGGTCGAGTAGTTGGTCGAGTAGTTGGTCGAGTAGTTTGTCGAGTAGTTGGTCGAGCGATTGGTCGAGTAGTTGGTCGAGTAGTCGGTCGAGTAGTTGGTGGAGTAGTTGGTCGAGTAGTTGGTCGAGTAGTTGGTCGAGTAGTTGGTCGAGTAGTTGGTCAAGTAGTTGGTCGAGTAGTTGGCGAGTAGTTGGTCGAGTAATTGGTCGAGTAGTCGGTAGAGTGGTCGGTCGAGTAGTTGGTCGAGTAGTTGGTCGAGTAGTTGGTCGAGTAGTTGGTCGAGTAGTTGGTCGAGTAGTTGGTTGAGTAGTTGGTCGAGTGATTGCTCGAGTAGTTGGCCGAGTAGTTGGTCGAGTAGTTGGTCGAGTAGTTGGTCGAGTAGTTGGTCGAGTAGTTGGTCGAGTAGTTGGTCGAGTAGTTGGTCGGGTAGTTGGCGAGTAGTTGGTCGAGTGATTGGTCGAGTAGTCAGTAGAGTGGTCGGTCGAGTAGTTGGTCGAGTAGTTGGTAGAGTAGTTGGTCGAGTAGTTGGTCGAGTAGTTGGTCGAGTGACTGCTCGAGTAGTTGGTCGAGTAGTTGGTCGAGTACTTGGTCGAGTAGTTGTTCAAGTAGTTGGTCGAGTAGTTGGTCGAGTAGTTGGTCGAGTAGTTGATCGAGTAGTTGATCAAGTAGTTGGTCGAGTAGTTGGTCGAGTGATTGGTCGAGTAGTTGGTTGAGTAGTTGGTCGAGTGATTGCTCGAGTAGTTGGCCGAGTAGTTGGTCGAGTAGTTGGTCGAGTAGTTGGTCGAGTAGTTGGTCGAGTAGTTGGTTGAGTAGTTGGTCGAGTAGTTGGTCTAGTAGTTGGTCGAGTGATTGGTGGAGTATTCGGTCGAGTGGTCGGTCGAGTAGTTGGTCGAGTAGTTTGTCGAGTAGTTGGGCGAGTAGTTTGTCGAGTAGTTGGTCGAGTAGTTGGTCGAGTAGTTGGTCGAGTAGTTGGCGAGTAGTTGGTCGAGTGATTGGTCGAGTAGTCGGTAGAGGGGTCAGTCGAGTAGTTGCTCGAGTAGTTGGTCGAGTAGTTGGTCGAGTAGTTGGTCGAGTAGTTGGTCGAGTAGTTGGTCGAGTGATTGGTCGAGTAGTTGGTTGAGTAATTAGTCGCGTAGTTGGTCGAGTAGTTGGTCGAGTAGTTGGTCGAGTGATTGGTCGAGTAGTTGGTCGAGTAGTTGGTCGAGTAGTTGGTCGAGTAGATGGTCTAGTAGTTGGTCGAGTAGTTGGTCGAGTTATTGGTCGAGTTATTGGTCGAGTAGTTGGTCGAGTAGTTGGTCGAGTAGTTGTTCGAGTTATTGGTCGAGTGGTCGGTCGAGTGGTCGGTCGAGTAGTTGGTCGAGTAGGTAGTCGAGTAGTTAATCGACTGGTTGGACGACTAGTAAGACGACTTGTTGGTCGACTGGTTGGTCGATTAGTTGGTCGAGTGATTGGTCGAGTGGTCGGTAGAGTGGTTGGTCGACTGGTTGGTCGAGTAGTTGGTCCAGTAGTTGATCGAGTGGTCGGTCGAGTGGTTGGTCGAGTAGTTGGTCGAGTAGTTGGTCGAGTGACTGCTCGAGTAGTTGGTCGAGTAGTTGGTCGAGTACTTGGTCGAGTAGTTGGTCAAGTAGTTGGTCGAGTAGTTGGTCGAGTAGTTGGTCGAGTGACTGCTCGAGTAGTTGGTCGAGTAGTTGGTCGAGTAGTTGATCAAGTAGTTGGTCGAGTAGTTGGTCGAGTGATTGGTCGAGTAGTTGGTTGAGTAGTTGGTCGAGTGATTGCTCGAGTAGTTGGCCGAGTAGTTAATCGACTGGTTGGACGACTAGTAAGACGACTTGTTGGTCGACTGGTTGGTCGAGTAGTTGGTCGAGTAGTTGGTCGAGTACTTGGTCGAGTAGTTGGTCAAGTAGTTGGTCGAGTAGTTGGTCGAGTAGTTGGTCGAGTGACTGCTCGAGTAGTTGGTCGAGTAGTTGGTCGAGTAGTTGATCAAGTAGTTGGTCGAGTAGTTGGTCGAGTGATTGGTCGAGTAGTTGGTTGAGTAGTTGGTCGAGTGATTGCTCGAGTAGTTGGCCGAGTAGTTAATCGACTGGTTGGACGACTAGTAAGACGACTTGTTGGTTGACTGGTTGGTCGATTAGTTGGTCGAGTGATTGGTCGAGTGGTCGGTAGAGTGGTTGGTCGAGTAGTTGGTAGAGTGACTGCTCGAGTAGTTGGTCGAGTAGTTGGTCGAGTACTTGGTCGAGTAGTTGGTCAAGTAGTTGGTCGAGTAGTTGGTCGAGTAGTTGGTCGAGTGACTGCTCGAGTAGTTAGTCGAGTAGTTGGTCGAGTAGTTGATCAAGTAGTTGGTCGAGTGATTGGTCGAGTAGTCAGTAGAGTGGTCGGTCGAGTAGTTGGTCGAGTAGTTGGTCGAGTAGTTGGTCGAGTGACTGCTCGAGTAGTTGGTCGAGTAGTTGGTCGAGTACTTGGTCGAGTAGTTGTTCAAGTAGTTGGTCGAGTAGTTGGTCGAGTAGTTGGTCGAGTAGTTGGTCGAGTAGTTGATCAAGTAGTTGGTCGAGTAGTTGGTCGAGTGATTGGTCGAGTAGTTGGTTGAGTAGTTGGTCGAGTGATTGCTCGAGTAGTTGGCCGAGTAGTTGGTCGAGTAGTTGGTCGAGTAGTTGGTCGAGTAGTTGGTCGAGTAGTTGGTTGAGTAGTTGGTCGAGTAGTTGGTCTAGTAGTTGGTCGAGTGATTGGTGGAGTATTCGGTCGAGTGGTCGGTCGAGTAGTTGGTCGAGTATTTGGTCGAGTAGTTGGGCGAGTAGTTTGTCGAGTAGTTGGTCGAGTAGTTGGTCGAGTAGTTGGTGGAGTAGTTGGCGAGTAGTTGGTCGAGTGATTGGTCGAGTAGTCGGTAGAGGGGTCGGTTGAGTAGTTGCTCGAGTAGTTGGTCGAGTAGTTGGTCGAGTAGTTGGTCGAGTAGTTGGTCGAGTAGTTGGTCGAGTAGATGGTCTAGTAGTTGGTCGAGTAGTTGGTCGAGTTATTGGTCGAGTTATTGGTCGAGTAGTTGGTCGAGTAGTTGGTCGAGTAGTTGTTCGAGTTATTGGTCGAGTGGTCGGTCGAGTGGTCGGTCGAGTAGTTGGTCGAGTAGGTAGTCGAGTAGTTAATCGACTGGTTGGACGACTAGTAAGACGACTTGTTGGTCGACTGGTTGGTCGATTAGTTGGTCGAGTGATTGGTCGAGTGGTCGGTAGAGTGGTTGGTCGACTGGTTGGTCGTGTAGTTGGTCCAGTAGTTGGTCGAGTAGATGGTCTAGTAGTTGGTCGAGTAGTTGGTCGAGTTATTGGTCGAGTTATTGGTCGAGTAGTTGGTCGAGTAGTTGGTCGAGTAGTTGTTCGAGTTATTGGTCGAGTGGTCGGTCGAGTGGTCGGTCGAGTAGTTGGTCGAGTAGGTAGTCGAGTAGTTAATCGACTGGTTGGACGACTAGTAAGACGACTTGTTGGTCGACTGGTTGGTCGATTAGTTGGTCGAGTGATTGGTCGAGTGGTCGGTAGAGTGGTTGGTCGACTGGTTGGTCGAGTAGTTGGTCCAGTAGTTGATCGAGTGGTCGGTCGAGTGGTTGGTCGAGTAGTTGGTCGAGTAGTTGGTCGAGTGACTGCTCGAGTAGTTGGTCGAGTAGTTGGTCGAGTACTTGGTCGAGTAGTTGGTCAAGTAGTTGGTCGAGTAGTTGGTCGAGTAGTTGGTCGAGTGACTGCTCGAGTAGTTGGTCGAGTAGTTGGTCGAGTAGTTGATCAAGTAGTTGGTCGAGTAGTTGGTCGAGTGATTGGTCGAGTAGTTGGTTGAGTAGTTGGTCGAGTGATTGCTCGAGTAGTTGGCCGAGTAGTTAATCGACTGGTTGGACGACTAGTAAGACGACTTGTTGGTCGACTGGTTGGTCGAGTAGTTGGTCGAGTAGTTGGTCGAGTACTTGGTCGAGTAGTTGGTCAAGTAGTTGGTCGAGTAGTTGGTCGAGTAGTTGGTCGAGTGACTGCTCGAGTAGTTGGTCGAGTAGTTGGTCGAGTAGTTGATCAAGTAGTTGGTCGAGTAGTTGGTCGAGTGATTGGTCGAGTAGTTGGTTGAGTAGTTGGTCGAGTGATTGCTCGAGTAGTTGGCCGAGTAGTTAATCGACTGGTTGGACGACTAGTAAGACGACTTGTTGGTCGACTGGTTGGTCGATTAGTTGGTCGAGTGATTGGTCGAGTGGTCGGTAGAGTGGTTGGTCGAGTAGTTGGTAGAGTGACTGCTCGAGTAGTTGGTCGAGTAGTTAGTCGAGTACTTGGTCGAGTAGTTGGTCAAGTAGTTGGTCGAGTAGTTGGTCGAGTAGTTGGTCGAGTGACTGCTCGAGTAGTTAGTCGAGTAGTTGGTCGAGTAGTTGATCAAGTAGTTGGTCGAGTGATTGGTCGAGTAGTCAGTAGAGTGGTCGGTCGAGTAGTTGGTCGAGTAGTTGGTCGAGTAGTTGGTCGAGTAGTTGGTCGAGTAGTTGGTCGAGTGACTGCTCGAGTAGTTGGTCGAGTAGTTGGTCGAGTACTTGGTCGAGTAGTTGTTCAAGTAGTTGGTCGAGTAGTTGGTCGAGTAGTTGGTCGAGTAGTTGGTCGAGTAGTTGATCAAGTAGTTGGTCGAGTAGTTGGTCGAGTGATTGGTCGAGTAGTTGGTTGAGTAGTTGGTCGAGTGATTGCTCGAGTAGTTGGCCGAGTAGTTGGTCGAGTAGTTGGTCGAGTAGTTGGTCGAGTAGTTGGTCGAGTAGTTGGTTGAGTAGTTGGTCGAGTAGTTGGTCTAGTAGTTGGTCGAGTGATTGGTGGAGTATTCGGTCGAGTGGTCGGTCGAGTAGTTGGTCGAGTAGTTGGTCGAGTAGTTGGGCGAGTAGTTTGTCGAGTAGTTGGTCGAGTAGTTGGTCGAGTAGTTGGTGGAGTAGTTGGCGAGTAGTTGGTCGAGTGATTGGTCGAGTAGTCGGTAGAGGGGTCGGTCGAGTAGTTGCTCGAGTAGTTGGTCGAGTAGTTGGTCGAGTAGTTGGTCGAGTAGTTGGTCGACTGGTTGGTCGAGTAGTTGGTCCAGTAGTTGATCGAGTGGTCGGTCGAGTGGTTGGTCGAGTAGTTGGTCGAGTAGTTGGTCGAGTGACTGCTCGAGTAGTTGGTCGAGTAGTTGTTCGAGTACTTGGTCGAGTAGTTGGTCAAGTAGTTGGTCGAGTAGTTGGTCGAGTAGTTGGTCGAGTGACTGCTCGAGTAGTTGGTCGAGTAGTTGGTCGAGTAGTTGGTCAAGTAGTTGGTCGAGTAGTTGGTCGAGTAGTTGGTCGAGTGACTGCTCGAGTAGTTGGTCGAGTAGTTGGTCGAGTAGTTGATCAAGTAGTTGGTCGAGTAGTTGGTCGAGTGATTGGTCGAGTAGTTGGTTGAGTAGTTGGTCGAGTGATTGCTCGAGTAGTTGGCCGAGTAGTTAATCGACTGGTTGGACGACTAGTAAGACGACTTGTTGGTTGACTGGTTGGTCGATTAGTTGGTCGAGTGATTGGTCGAGTGGTCGGTAGAGTGGTTGGTCGAGTAGTTGGTAGAGTGACTGCTCGAGTAGTTGGTCGAGTAGTTGGTCGAGTACTTGGTCGAGTAGTTGGTCAAGTAGTTGGTCGAGTAGTTGGTCGAGTAGTTGGTCGAGTGACTGCTCGAGTAGTTAGTCGAGTAGTTGGTCGAGTAGTTGATCAAGTAGTTGGTCGAGTGATTGGTCGAGTAGTCAGTAGAGTGGTCGGTCGAGTAGTTGGTCGAGTAGTTGGTCGAGTAGTTGGTCGAGTAGTTGGTCGAGTAGTTGGTCGAGTGACTGCTCGAGTAGTTGGTCGAGTAGTTGGTCGAGTACTTGGTCGAGTAGTTGTTCAAGTAGTTGGTCGAGTAGTTGGTCGAGTAGTTGGTCGAGTAGTTGGTCGAGTAGTTGATCAAGTAGTTGGTCGAGTAGTTGGTCGAGTGATTGGTCGAGTAGTTGGTTGAGTAGTTGGTCGAGTGATTGCTCGAGTAGTTGGCCGAGTAGTTGGTCGAGTAGTTGGTCGAGTAGTTGGTCGAGTAGTTGGTCGAGTAGTTGGTTGAGTAGTTGGTCGAGTAGTTGGTCTAGTAGTTGGTCGAGTGATTGGTGGAGTATTCGGTCGAGTGGTCGGTCGAGTAGTTGGTCGAGTATTTGGTCGAGTAGTTGGGCGAGTAGTTTGTCGAGTAGTTGGTCGAGTAGTTGGTCGAGTAGTTGGTGGAGTAGTTGGCGAGTAGTTGGTCGAGTGATTGGTCGAGTAGTCGGTAGAGGGGTCGGTTGAGTAGTTGCTCGAGTAGTTGGTCGAGTAGTTGGTCGAGTAGTTGGTCGAGTAGTTGGTCGAGTAGTTGGTCGAGTAGATGGTCTAGTAGTTGGTCGAGTAGTTGGTCGAGTTATTGGTCGAGTTATTGGTCGAGTAGTTGGTCGAGTAGTTGGTCGAGTAGTTGTTCGAGTTATTGGTCGAGTGGTCGGTCGAGTGGTCGGTCGAGTAGTTGGTCGAGTAGGTAGTCGAGTAGTTAATCGACTGGTTGGACGACTAGTAAGACGACTTGTTGGTCGACTGGTTGGTCGATTAGTTGGTCGAGTGATTGGTCGAGTGGTCGGTAGAGTGGTTGGTCGACTGGTTGGTCGTGTAGTTGGTCCAGTAGTTGGTCGAGTAGATGGTCTAGTAGTTGGTCGAGTAGTTGGTCGAGTTATTGGTCGAGTTATTGGTCGAGTAGTTGGTCGAGTAGTTGGTCGAGTAGTTGTTCGAGTTATTGGTCGAGTGGTCGGTCGAGTGGTCGGTCGAGTAGTTGGTCGAGTAGGTAGTCGAGTAGTTAATCGACTGGTTGGACGACTAGTAAGACGACTTGTTGGTCGACTGGTTGGTCGATTAGTTGGTCGAGTGATTGGTCGAGTGGTCGGTAGAGTGGTTGGTCGACTGGTTGGTCGAGTAGTTGGTCCAGTAGTTGATCGAGTGGTCGGTCGAGTGGTTGGTCGAGTAGTTGGTCGAGTAGTTGGTCGAGTGACTGCTCGAGTAGTTGGTCGAGTAGTTGGTCGAGTACTTGGTCGAGTAGTTGGTCAAGTAGTTGGTCGAGTAGTTGGTCGAGTAGTTGGTCGAGTGACTGCTCGAGTAGTTGGTCGAGTAGTTGGTCGAGTAGTTGATCAAGTAGTTGGTCGAGTAGTTGGTCGAGTGATTGGTCGAGTAGTTGGTTGAGTAGTTGGTCGAGTGATTGCTCGAGTAGTTGGCCGAGTAGTTAATCGACTGGTTGGACGACTAGTAAGACGACTTGTTGGTCGACTGGTTGGTCGAGTAGTTGGTCGAGTAGTTGGTCGAGTACTTGGTCGAGTAGTTGGTCAAGTAGTTGGTCGAGTAGTTGGTCGAGTAGTTGGTCGAGTGACTGCTCGAGTAGTTGGTCGAGTAGTTGGTCGAGTAGTTGATCAAGTAGTTGGTCGAGTAGTTGGTCGAGTGATTGGTCGAGTAGTTGGTTGAGTAGTTGGTCGAGTGATTGCTCGAGTAGTTGGCCGAGTAGTTAATCGACTGGTTGGACGACTAGTAAGACGACTTGTTGGTCGACTGGTTGGTCGATTAGTTGGTCGAGTGATTGGTCGAGTGGTCGGTAGAGTGGTTGGTCGAGTAGTTGGTAGAGTGACTGCTCGAGTAGTTGGTCGAGTAGTTAGTCGAGTACTTGGTCGAGTAGTTGGTCAAGTAGTTGGTCGAGTAGTTGGTCGAGTAGTTGGTCGAGTGACTGCTCGAGTAGTTAGTCGAGTAGTTGGTCGAGTAGTTGATCAAGTAGTTGGTCGAGTGATTGGTCGAGTAGTCAGTAGAGTGGTCGGTCGAGTAGTTGGTCGAGTAGTTGGTCGAGTAGTTGGTCGAGTAGTTGGTCGAGTAGTTGGTCGAGTGACTGCTCGAGTAGTTGGTCGAGTAGTTGGTCGAGTACTTGGTCGAGTAGTTGTTCAAGTAGTTGGTCGAGTAGTTGGTCGAGTAGTTGGTCGAGTAGTTGGTCGAGTAGTTGATCAAGTAGTTGGTCGAGTAGTTGGTCGAGTGATTGGTCGAGTAGTTGGTTGAGTAGTTGGTCGAGTGATTGCTCGAGTAGTTGGCCGAGTAGTTGGTCGAGTAGTTGGTCGAGTAGTTGGTCGAGTAGTTGGTCGAGTAGTTGGTTGAGTAGTTGGTCGAGTAGTTGGTCTAGTAGTTGGTCGAGTGATTGGTGGAGTATTCGGTCGAGTGGTCGGTCGAGTAGTTGGTCGAGTAGTTGGTCGAGTAGTTGGGCGAGTAGTTTGTCGAGTAGTTGGTCGAGTAGTTGGTCGAGTAGTTGGTGGAGTAGTTGGCGAGTAGTTGGTCGAGTGATTGGTCGAGTAGTCGGTAGAGGGGTCGGTCGAGTAGTTGCTCGAGTAGTTGGTCGAGTAGTTGGTCGAGTAGTTGGTCGAGTAGTTGGTCGAGTAGTTGGTCGAGTAGATGGTCTAGTAGTTGGTCGAGTAGTTGGTCGAGTTATTGGTCGAGTTATTGGTCGAGTAGTTGGTCGAGTAGTTGGTCGAGTAGTTGTTCGAGTTATTGGTCGAGTGGTCGGTCGAGTGGTCGGTCGAGTAGTTGGTCGAGTAGGTAGTCGAGTAGTTAATCGACTGGTTGGACGACTAGTAAGACGACTTGTTGGTCGACTGGTTGGTCGATTAGTTGGTCGAGTGATTGGTCGAGTGGTCGGTAGAGTGGTTGGTCGACTGGTTGGTCGTGTAGTTGGTCCAGTAGTTGGTCGAGTGGTCGGTCGAGTGGTTGGTCGAGTAGTTGGTCGAGTAGTTGGTCAAGTAGTTGGTCGAGTAGTTGGTCGAGTAGTTGGTCGAGTGACTGCTCGAGTAGTTGGTCGAGTAGTTGGTCGAGTAGTAGATCAAGTAGTTGGTCGAGTAGTTGGTCGAGTGATTGGTCGAGTAGTTGGTTGAGTAGTTGGTCGAGTGATTGCTCGAGTAGTTGGCCGAGTAGTTAATCGACTGGTTGGACGACTAGTAAGACGACTTGTTGGTCGACTGGTTGGTCGAGTAGTTGGTCGAGTAGTTGGTCGAGTACTTGGTCGAGTAGTTGGTCAAGTAGTTGGTCGAGTAGTTGGTCGAGTAGTTGGTCGAGTGACTGCTCGAGTAGTTGGTCGAGTAGTTGGTCGAGTAGTTGATCAAGTAGTTGGTCGAGTAGTTGGTCGAGTGATTGGTCGAGTAGTTGGTTGAGTAGTTGGTCGAGTGATTGCTCGAGTAGTTGGCCGAGTAGTTAATCGACTGGTTGGACGACTAGTAAGACGACTTGTTGGTCGACTGGTTGGTCGATTAGTTGGTCGAGTGATTGGTCGAGTGGTCGGTAGAGTGGTTGGTCGAGTAGTTGGTAGAGTGACTGCTCGAGTAGTTGGTCGAGTAGTTGGTCGAGTACTTGGTCGAGTAGTTGGTCAAGTAGTTGGTCGAGTAGTTGGTCGAGTAGTTGGTCGAGTGACTGCTCGAGTAGTTGGTCGAGTAGTTGGTCGAGTAGTTGATCAAGTAGTTGGTCGAGTAGTTGGTCGAGGGATTGGTCGAGTAGTTGGTCGAGTAGTTGGTCGAGTAGTTGGTCGAGTAGTTGGTCAAGTAGTTGGTTGAGTAGTTGGTCGAGTAGTTGGTCGAGTAGTTGGTCGAGTGATTGGTCGAGTAGTTGGTCGAGTAGTTGGTCAAGTAGTTGGTCGAGTAGATGGTCGAGTAGTTGGTCGAGTAGTTAATCGAATGGTTGGACGACTAGTAAGACGACGTGTTGGTCGACTGGTTGGTCGAGTGGTTGGTTGAGTAGTTGGTCGAGTGGTTGGTCGAGTGGTCGGTAGAGTGGTTGGTCGAGTAGTTGGTCGAGTAGTTGGTCTAGTGATTGGTCGACTAGTTGGTCGAGTAGTTGGTGGAGTAGTTGCTCGAGTGGTAGGTCAAGTAGGTGGTCGAGTAGTTGGTCGAGAGAGTGGCCAAGTGGTAGGTCGAGTGGTCGGTCGAGTAGTTGGTCGAGTAGTTGGTCGAGTAGTTGGTCGAGTAGTTGGTCGAGCGATTGGTCAAGTAGTTGGTCGAGTGATTGGTCGAGTAGTTGGTCGAGTAGTTGGTCGAGTAGTTGGTCAAGTAGTGGGTCGAGTAGTTGGTCGAGTAGTTGGTCGAGTAGTTGGTCGAGTAGTTGGTCGCGTAGTTGGTCGAGTAGGTAGTCGAGTAGTTGGTCGAGTGACTGCTCGAGTAGTTGGTCGAGTAGTTGGTCGAGTAGTTGGTCAAGTAGTTGGTCGACTAGTTGGTCGAGTAGTTGTTCGAGTAGTTGGTCAAGTAGTTGGTCGAGTATTTGGTCGAGTAGATGGTTGAGTAGTTGGTCGAGTGGTTGGTCAAGTGGTCGGTCGAGTGGTCGGTCGAGTAGTTGGTCGAGTAGTTGGTCGAGTGATTGGTCGAGTAGTTGTTCGAGTAGTTGGTCGAGTGATTGCTCGAGTAGTTGGTCGAGTAGTTGGTCGAGTAGTTGGTCGAGTGGTAGGTCAAGTAGTTGGTCGAGTAGTTGGTCGAGTAGTTGGTCGAGTAGTTGGTCGAGTGATTGGTCGAGTGATTGGTCGACTAGTCGGTCGAGTGGTCGGTCGAGTAGTTCGTCGAGTAGTTGGTCGAGTAGTTGGTCGAGTAGTTGGTCGAGCGATTGGTCGAGTAGTTGGTCGAGTGATTGGTAGAGTAGTTGGTTGAGTAGTTGGTCGAGTGATTGCTCGAGTAGTTGGTCGAGTAGTTGGTCGAGTAGTTGGTCGAGTAGTTGGTCGAGTAGTTGGTCAAGTAGTTGGTCGAGTAGATGGTCGAGTAGTTGGTCGAGTAGTTGGTCGAGTGATTGGTCTAGTAGTTGGTCGAGTAGTTGGTCGAGTAGTTGGTCGAGTAGTTGGTCGAGTGATTAGTCGACTTGTTAGTCGACTGGTTGGTCGACTGGTTGGTCGAGTAGTTGGTCGAGTAGTTGGTCGAGTGGTCGGTCGAGTGGTTGGTCGAGTAGTTGGTCGAGTGACTGCTCGAGTAGTTGGTCGAGTAGTTGGTCGAGTAGTTGATCAAGTAGTTGGTCAAGTAGTTGGTCGAGTGATTGGTCGAGTAGTTGGTTGAGTAGTTGGTCGAGTGATTGCTAGAGTAGTTGGCCGAGTAGTTGGTAGAGTAGTTGGTCGAGTAGTTGGTCGAGTAGTTGGTCGAGTAGTTGGTTGAGTAGTTGGTCGAGTAGTTGGTCTAGTAGTTGGTCGAGTGATTGGTGGAGTAGTCGGTCGAGTGGTCGGTCGAGTAGTTGGTCGAGTAGTTGGTCGAGTAGTTGGTCGAGTAGTTGGTCGAGTAGTTGGTCGAGTAGTTGGTCGAGTAGTTGGTCGAGCGATTGGTCGAGTAGTTGGTCGAGTAGTTGGTCGAGTAGTTGGTCGAGTAGTTGGTTGAGTAGTTGGTCGAGTAGTTGGTCGAGTAGTTGGTCGAGTGATTAGTCGAGTAGTCGGTCGAGTAGTTGGTCGAGTAGTTGGTCGAGTAGTTGGTCGAGTAGTTGATCGTGTAGTTGGTCGAGTAGTTGGTCGGGTAGTTGGCGAGTAGTTGGTCGAGTGATTGGTCGAGTAGTCAGTAGAGTGGTCGGTCGAGTAGTTGGTCGAGTAGTTGGTCGAGTAGTTGGTCGAGTGACTGCTCGAGTAGTTGGTCGAGTAGTTGGTCGAGTACTTGGTCGAGTAGTTGGTCAAGTAGTTGGTCGAGTAGTTGTTCGAGTTATTGGTCGAGTGGTCGGTCGAGTGGTCGGTCGAGTAGTTGGTCGAGTAGGTAGTCGAGTAGTTAATCGACTGGTTGGACGACTAGTAAGACGACTTGTTGGTCGACTGGTTGGTCGATTAGTTGGTCGAGTGATTGGTCGAGTGGTCGGTAGAGTGGTTGGTCGACTGGTTGGTCGAGTAGTTGGTCCAGTAGTTGATCGAGTGGTCGGTCGAGTGGTTGGTCGAGTAGTTGGTCGAGTAGTTGGTCGAGTGACTGCTCGAGTAGTTGGTCGAGTAGTTGGTCGAGTACTTGGTCGAGTAGTTGGTCAAGTAGTTGGTCGAGTAGTTGGTCGAGTAGTTGGTCGAGTGACTGCTCGAGTAGTTGGTCGAGTAGTTGGTCGAGTAGTTGATCAAGTAGTTGGTCGAGTAGTTGGTCGAGTGATTGGTCGAGTAGTTGGTTGAGTAGTTGGTCGAGTGATTGCTCGAGTAGTTGGCCGAGTAGTTAATCGACTGGTTGGACGACTAGTAAGACGACTTGTTGGTCGACTGGTTGGTCGAGTAGTTGGTCGAGTAGTTGGTCGAGTACTTGGTCGAGTAGTTGGTCAAGTAGTTGGTCGAGTAGTTGGTCGAGTAGTTGGTCGAGTGACTGCTCGAGTAGTTGGTCGAGTAGTTGGTCGAGTAGTTGATCAAGTAGTTGGTCGAGTAGTTGGTCGAGTGATTGGTCGAGTAGTTGGTTGAGTAGTTGGTCGAGTGATTGCTCGAGTAGTTGGCCGAGTAGTTAATCGACTGGTTGGACGACTAGTAAGACGACTTGTTGGTCGACTGGTTGGTCGATTAGTTGGTCGAGTGATTGGTCGAGTGGTCGGTAGAGTGGTTGGTCGAGTAGTTGGTAGAGTGACTGCTCGAGTAGTTGGTCGAGTAGTTGGTCGAGTACTTGGTCGAGTAGTTGGTCAAGTAGTTGGTCGAGTAGTTGGTCGAGTAGTTGGTCGAGTGACTGCTCGAGTAGTTAGTCGAGTAGTTGGTCGAGTAGTTGATCAAGTAGTTGGTCGAGTGATTGGTCGAGTAGTCAGTAGAGTGGTCGGTCGAGTAGTTGGTCGAGTAGTTGGTCGAGTAGTTGGTCGAGTAGTTGGTCGAGTAGTTGGTCGAGTGACTGCTCGAGTAGTTGGTCGAGTAGTTGGTCGAGTACTTGGTCGAGTAGTTGTTCAAGTAGTTGGTCGAGTAGTTGGTCGAGTAGTTGGTCGAGTAGTTGGTCGAGTAGTTGATCAAGTAGTTGGTCGAGTAGTTGGTCGAGTGATTGGTCGAGTAGTTGGTTGAGTAGTTGGTCGAGTGATTGCTCGAGTAGTTGGCCGAGTAGTTGGTCGAGTAGTTGGTCGAGTAGTTGGTCGAGTAGTTGGTCGAGTAGTTGGTTGAGTAGTTGGTCGAGTAGTTGGTCTAGTAGTTGATCGAGTGATTGGTGGAGTATTCGGTCGAGTGGTCGGTCGAGTAGTTGGTCGAGTAGTTGGTCGAGTAGTTGGGCGAGTAGTTTGTCGAGTAGTTGGTCGAGTAGTTGGTCGAGTAGTTGGTCGAGTAGTTGGCGAGTAGTTGGTCGAGTGATTGGTCGAGTAGTCGGTAGAGGGGTCGGTCGAGTAGTTGCTCGAGTAGTTGGTCGAGTAGTTGGTCGAGTAGTTGGTCGAGTAGTTGGTCGAGTAGTTGGTCGAGTGATTGGTCGAGTAGTTGGTTGAGTAATTAGTCGCGTAGTTGGTCGAGTAGTTGGTCGAGTAGTTGGTCGAGTGATTGGTCGAGTAGTTGGTCGAGTAGTTAGTCGAGTAGTTGGTCGAGTAGATGGTCTAGTAGTTGGTCGAGTAGTTGGTCGAGTTATTGGTCGAGTTATTGGTCGAGTAGTTGGTCGAGTAGTTGGTCGAGTAGTTGTTCGAGTTATTGGTCGAGTGGTCGGTCGAGTGGTCGGTCGAGTAGTTGGTCGAGTAGGTAGTCGAGTAGTTAATCGACTGGTTGGACGACTAGTAAGACGACTTGTTGGTCGACTGGTTGGTCGATTAGTTGGTCGAGTGATTGGTCGAGTTGTCGGTAGAGTGGTTGGTCGACTGGTTGGTCGAGTAGTTGGTCCAGTAGTTGGTCGAGTGGTCGGTCGAGTGGTTGGTCGAGTAGTTGGTCGAGTAGTTGGTCGAGTGACTGCTTGAGTAGTTGTTTGAGTAGTTGGTCGAGTACTTGGTCGAGTAGTTGGTCAAGTAGTTGGTCGAGTAGTTGGTCGAGTAGTTGGTCGAGTGACTGCTCGAGTAGTTGGTCGAGTAGTTGGTCGAGTAGTTGATCAAGTAGTTGGTCGAGTAGTTGGTCGAGTGATTGGTCGAGTAGTTGGTTGAGTAGTTGGTCGAGTGATTGCTCGAGTAGTTGGCCGAGTAGTTAATCGACTGGTTGGACGACTAGTAAGACGACTTGTTGGTCGACTGGTTGGTCGAGTAGTTGGTCGAGTAGTTGGTCGAGTACTTGGTCGAGTAGTTGGTCAAGTAGTTGGTCGAGTAGTTGGTCGAGTAGTTGGTCGAGTGACTGCTCGAGTAGTTGGTCGAGTAGTTGGTCGAGTAGTTGATCAAGTAGTTGGTCGAGTAGTTGGTCGAGTGATTGGTCGAGTAGTTGGTTGAGTAGTTGGTCGAGTGATTGCTCGAGTAGTTGGCCGAGTAGTTAATCGACTGGTTGGACGACTAGTAAGACGACTTGTTGGTCGACTGGTTGGTCGATTAGTTGGTCGAGTGATTGGTCGAGTGGTCGGTAGAGTGGTTGGTCGAGTAGTTGGTAGAGTGACTGCTCGAGTAGTTGGTCGAGTAGTTGGTCGAGTACTTGGTCGAGTAGTTGGTCAAGTAGTTGGTCGAGTAGTTGGTCGAGTAGTTGGTCGAGTGACTGCTCGAGTAGTTGGTCGAGTAGTTGGTCGAGTAGTTGATCAAGTAGTTGGTCGAGTAGTTGGTCGAGGGATTGGTCGAGTAGTTGGTCGAGTAGTTGGTCGAGTAGTTGGTCGAGTAGTTGGTCAAGTAGTTGGTTGAGTAGTTGGTCGAGTGATTGGTCGAGTAGTTGGTCGAGTAGTTGGTCAAGTAGTTGGTCGAGTAGATGGTCGAGTAGTTGGTCGAGTAGTTAATCGAATGGTTGGACGACTAGTAAGACGACGTGTTGGTCGACTGGTTGGTCGAGTGGTTGGTTGAGTAGTTGGTCGAGTGGTTGGTCGAGTGGTCGGTAGAGTGGTTGGTCGAGTAGTTGGTCGAGTAGTTGGTCTAGTGATTGGTCGACTAGTTGGTCGAGTAGTTGGTGGAGTAGTTGCTCGAGTGGTAGGTCAAGTAGGTGGTCGAGTAGTTGGTCGAGAGAGTGGCCAAGTGGTAGGTCGAGTGGTCGGTCGAGTAGTTGGTCGAGTAGTTGGTCGAGTAGTTGGTCGAGTAGTTGGTCGAGCGATTGGTCAAGTAGTTGGTCGAGTGATTGGTCGAGTAGTTGGTCGAGTAGTTGGTCGAGTAGTTGGTCAAGTAGTGGGTCGAGTAGTTGGTCGAGTAGTTGGTCGAGTAGTTGGTCGAGTAGTTGGTCGCGTAGTTGGTCGAGTAGGTAGTCGAGTAGTTGGTCGAGTGACTGCTCGAGTAGTTGGTCGACTAGTTGGTCGAGTAGTTGGTCGAGTAGTTGGTCAAGTAGTTGGTCGACTAGTTGGTCGAGTAGTTGTTCGAGTAGTTGGTCAAGTAGTTGGTCGAGTATTTGGTCGAGTAGATGGTTGAGTAGTTGGTCGAGTGGTTGGTCAAGTGGTCGGTCGAGTGGTCGGTCGAGTAGTTGGTCGAGTAGTTGGTCGAGTGATTGGTCGAGTAGTTGTTCGAGTAGTTGGTCGAGTGATTGCTCGAGTAGTTGGTCGAGTAGTTGGTCGAGTAGTTGGTCGAGTGGTTGGTCAAGTAGTTGGTCGAGTAGTTGGTCGAGTAGTTGGTCGAGTAGTTGGTCGAGTGATTGGTCGAGTGATTGGTCGACTAGTCGGTCGAGTGGTCGGTCGAGTAGTTCGTCGAGTAGTTGGTCGAGTAGTTGGTCGAGTAGTTGGTCGAGCGATTGGTCGAGTAGTTGGTCGAGTGATTGGTAGAGTAGTTGGTTGAGTAGTTGGTCGAGTGATTGCTCGAGTAGTTGGTCGAGTAGTTGGTCGAGTAGTTGGTCGAGTAGTTGGTCGAGTAGTTGGTCAAGTAGTTGGTCGAGTAGATGGTCGAGTAGTTGGTCGAGTAGTTGGTCGAGTGATTGGTCTAGTAGTTGGTCGAGTAGTTGGTCGAGTAGTTGGTCGAGTAGTTGGTCGAGTGATTAGTCGACTTGTTGGTCGACTGGTTGGTCGACTGGTTGGTCGAGTAGTTGGTCGAGTAGTTGGTCGAGTGGTCGGTCGAGTGGTTGGTCGAGTAGTTGGTCGAGTGACTGCTCGAGTAGTTGGTCGAGTAGTTGGTCGAGTAGTTGATCAAGTAGTTGGTCAAGTAGTTGGTCGAGTGATTGGTCGAGTAGTTGGTTGAGTAGTTGGTCGAGTGATTGCTAGAGTAGTTGGCCGAGTAGTTGGTAGAGTAGTTGGTCGAGTAGTTGGTCGAGTAGTTGGTCGAGTAGTTGGTTGAGTAGTTGGTCGAGTAGTTGGTCTAGTAGTTGGTCGAGTGATTGGTGGAGTAGTCGGTCGAGTGGTCGGTCGAGTAGTTGGTCGAGTAGTTGGTCGAGTAGTTGGTCGAGTAGTTGGTCGAGTAGTTGGTCGAGTAGTTGGTCGAGTAGTTGGTCGAGCGATTGGTCGAGTAGTTGGTCGAGTAGTTGGTCGAGTAGTTGGTCGAGTAGTTGGTTGAGTAGTTGGTCGAGTAGTTGGTCGAGTAGTTGGTCGAGTGATTAGTCGAGTAGTCGGTCGAGTAGTTGGTCGAGTAGTTGGTCGAGTAGTTGGTCGAGTAGTTGGTCGTGTAGTTGGTCGAGTAGTTGGTCGGGTAGTTGGCGAGTAGTTGGTCGAGTGATTGGTCGAGTAGTCAGTAGAGTGGTCGGTCGAGTAGTTGGTCGAGTAGTTGGTCGAGTAGTTGGTCGAGTGACTGCTCGAGTAGTTGGTCGAGTAGTTGGTCGAGTACTTGGTCGAGTAGTTGGTCAAGTAGTTGGTCGAGTAGTTGTTCGAGTTATTGGTCGAGTGGTCGGTCGAGTGGTCGGTCGAGTAGTTGGTCGAGTAGGTAGTCGAGTAGTTAATCGACTGGTTGGACGACTAGTAAGACGACTTGTTGGTCGACTGGTTGGTCGATTAGTTGGTCGAGTGATTGGTCGAGTGGTCGGTAGAGTGGTTGGTCGACTGGTTGGTCGAGTAGTTGGTCCAGTAGTTGATCGAGTGGTCGGTCGAGTGGTTGGTCGAGTAGTTGGTCGAGTAGTTGGTCGAGTGACTGCTCGAGTAGTTGGTCGAGTAGTTGGTCGAGTACTTGGTCGAGTAGTTGGTCAAGTAGTTGGTCGAGTAGTTGGTCGAGTAGTTGGTCGAGTGACTGCTCGAGTAGTTGGTCGAGTAGTTGGTCGAGTAGTTGATCAAGTAGTTGGTCGAGTAGTTGGTCGAGTGATTGGTCGAGTAGTTGGTTGAGTAGTTGGTCGAGTGATTGCTCGAGTAGTTGGCCGAGTAGTTAATCGACTGGTTGGACGACTAGTAAGACGACTTGTTGGTCGACTGGTTGGTCGAGTAGTTGGTCGAGTAGTTGGTCGAGTACTTGGTCGAGTAGTTGGTCAAGTAGTTGGTCGAGTAGTTGGTCGAGTAGTTGGTCGAGTGACTGCTCGAGTAGTTGGTCGAGTAGTTGGTCGAGTAGTTGATCAAGTAGTTGGTCGAGTAGTTGGTCGAGTGATTGGTCGAGTAGTTGGTTGAGTAGTTGGTCGAGTGATTGCTCGAGTAGTTGGCCGAGTAGTTAATCGACTGGTTGGACGACTAGTAAGACGACTTGTTGGTCGACTGGTTGGTCGATTAGTTGGTCGAGTGATTGGTCGAGTGGTCGGTAGAGTGGTTGGTCGAGTAGTTGGTAGAGTGACTGCTCGAGTAGTTGGTCGAGTAGTTGGTCGAGTACATGGTCGAGTAGTTGGTCAAGTAGTTGGTCGAGTAGTTGGTCGAGTAGTTGGTCGAGTGACTGCTCGAGTAGTTAGTCGAGTAGTTGGTCGAGTAGTTGATCAAGTAGTTGGTCGAGTGATTGGTCGAGTAGTCAGTAGAGTGGTCGGTCGAGTAGTTGGTCGAGTAGTTGGTCGAGTAGTTGGTCGAGTAGTTGGTCGAGTAGTTGGTCGAGTGACTGCTCGAGTAGTTGGTCGAGTAGTTGGTCGAGTACTTGGTCGAGTAGTTGTTCAAGTAGTTGGTCGAGTAGTTGGTCGAGTAGTTGGTCGAGTAGTTGGTCGAGTAGTTGATCAAGTAGTTGGTCGAGTAGTTGGTCGAGTGATTGGTCGAGTAGTTGGTTGAGTAGTTGGTCGAGTGATTGCTCGAGTAGTTGGCCGAGTAGTTGGTCGAGTAGTTGGTCGAGTAGTTGGTCGAGTAGTTGGTCGAGTAGTTGGTTGAGTAGTTGGTCGAGTAGTTGGTCTAGTAGTTGGTCGAGTGATTGGTGGAGTATTCGGTCGAGTGGTCGGTCGAGTAGTTGGTCGAGTAGTTGGTCGAGTAGTTGGGCGAGTAGTTTGTCGAGTAGTTGGTCGAGTAGTTGGTCGAGTAGTTGGTCGAGTAGTTGGCGAGTAGTTGGTCGAGTGATTGGTCGAGTAGTCGGTAGAGGGGTCGGTCGAGTAGTTGCTCGAGTAGTTGGTCGAGTAGTTGGTCGAGTAGTTGGTCGAGTAGTTGGTCGAGTAGTTGGTCGAGTGATTGGTCGAGTAGTTGGTTGAGTAATTAGTCGGGTAGTTGGTCGAGTAGTTGGTCGAGTAGTTGGTCGAGTGATTGGTCGAGTAGTTGGTCGAGTAGTTGGTCGAGTAGTTGGTTGAGTAGATGGTCTAGTAGTTGGTCGAGTAGTTGGTCGAGTTATTGGTCGAGTTATTGGTCGAGTAGTTGGTCGAGTAGTTGGTCGAGTAGTTGTTCGAGTTATTGGTCGAGTGGTCGGTCGAGTGGTCGGTCGAGTAGTTGGTCGAGTAGGTAGTCGAGTAGTTAATCGACTGGTTGGACGACTAGTAAGACGACTTGTTGGTCGACTGGTTGGTCGATTAGTTGGTCGAGTGATTGGTCGAGTGGTCGGTAGAGTGGTTGGTCGACTGGTTGGTCGAGTAGTTGGTCCAGTAGTTGGTCGAGTGGTCGGTCGAGTGGTTGGTCGAGTAGTTGGTCGAGTAGTTGGTCGAGTGACTGCTTGAGTAGTTGGTCGAGTAGTTGGTCGAGTACTTGGTCGAGTAGTTGGTCAAGTAGTTGGTCGAGTAGTTGGTCGAGTAGTTGGTCGAGTGACTGCTCGAGTAGTTGGTCGAGTAGTTGGTCGAGTAGTTGATCAAGTAGTTGGTCGAGTAGTTGGTCGAGTGATTGGTCGAGTAGTTGGTTGAGTAGTTGGTCGAGTGATTGCTCGAGTAGTTGGCCGAGTAGTTAATCGACTGGTTGGACGACTAGTAAGACGACTTGTTGGTCGACTGGTTGGTCGAGTAGTTGGTCGAGTAGTTGGTCGAGTACTTGGTCGAGTAGTTGGTCAAGTAGTTGGTCGAGTAGTTGGTCGAGTAGTTGGTCGAGTGACTGCTCGAGTAGTTGGTCGAGTAGTTGGTCGAGTAGTTGATCAAGTAGTTGGTCGAGTAGTTGGTCGAGTGATTGGTCGAGTAGTTGGTTGAGTAGTTGGTCGAGTGATTGCTCGAGTAGTTGGCCGAGTAGTTAATCGACTGGTTGGACGACTAGTAAGACGACTTGTTGGTCGACTGGTTGGTCGATTAGTTGGTCGAGTGATTGGTCGAGTGGTCGGTAGAGTGGTTGGTCGAGTAGTTGGTAGAGTGACTGCTCGAGTAGTTGGTCGAGTAGTTGGTCGAGTACTTGGTCGAGTAGTTGGTCAAGTAGTTGGTCGAGTAGTTGGTCGAGTAGTTGGTCGAGTGACTGCTCGAGTAGTTGGTCGAGTAGTTGGTCGAGTAGTTGATCAAGTAGTTGGTCGAGTAGTTGGTCGAGGGATTGGTCGAGTAGTTGGTCGAGTAGTTGGTCGAGTAGTTGGTCGAGTAGTTGGTCAAGTAGTTGGTTGAGTAGTTGGTCGAGTAGTTGGTCGAGTAGTTGGTCGAGTGATTGGTCGAGTAGTTGGTCGAGTAGTTGGTCAAGTAGTTGGTCGAGTAGATGGTCGAGTAGTTGGTCGAGTAGTTAATCGAATGGTTGGACGACTAGTAAGACGACGTGTTGGTCGACTGGTTGGTCGAGTGGTTGGTTGAGTAGTTGGTCGAGTGGTTGGTCGAGTGGTCGGTAGAGTGGTTGGTCGAGTAGTTGGTCGAGTAGTTGGTCTAGTGATTGGTCGACTAGTTGGTCGAGTAGTTGGTGGAGGAGTTGCTCGAGTGGTAGGTCAAGTAGGTGGTCGAGTAGTTGGTCGAGAGAGTGGCCAAGTGGTAGGTCGAGTGGTCGGTCGAGTAGTTGGTCGAGTAGTTGGTCGAGGAGTTGGTCGAGTAGTTGGTCGAGCGATTGGTCAAGTAGTTGGTCGAGTGATTGGTCGAGTAGTTGGTCGAGTAGTTGGTCGAGTAGTTGGTCAAGTAGTGGGTCGAGTAGTTGGTCGAGTAGTTGGTCGAGTAGTTGGTCGAGTAGTTGGTCGCGTAGTTGGTCGAGTAGGTAGTCGAGTAGTTGGTCGAGTGACTGCTCGAGTAGTTGGTCGACTAGTTGGTCGAGTAGTTGGTCGAGTAGTTGGTCAAGTAGTTGGTCGACTAGTTGGTCGAGTAGTTGTTCGAGTAGTTGGTCAAGTAGTTGGTCGAGTATTTGGTCGAGTAGATGGTTGAGTAGTTGGTCGAGTGGTTGGTCAAGTGGTCGGTCGAGTGGTCGGTCGAGTAGTTGGTCGAGTAGTTGGTCGAGTGATTGGTCGAGTAGTTGTTCGAGTAGTTGGTCGAGTGATTGCTCGAGTAGTTGGTCGAGTAGTTGGTCGAGTAGTTGGTCGAGTGGTTGGTCAAGTAGTTGGTCGAGTAGTTGGTCGAGTAGTTGGTCGAGTAGTTGGTCGAGTGATTGGTCGAGTGATTGGTCGACTAGTCGGTCGAGTGGTCGGTCGAGTAGTTCGTCGAGTAGTTGGTCGAGTAGTTGGTCGAGTAGTTGGTCGAGCGATTGGTCGAGTAGTTGGTCGAGTGATTGGTAGAGTAGTTGGTTGAGTAGTTGGTCGAGTGATTGCTCGAGTAGTTGGTCGAGTAGTTGGTCGAGTAGTTGGTCGAGTAGTTGGTCGAGTATTTGGTCAAGTAGTTGGTCGAGTAGATGGTCGAGTAGTTGGTCGAGTAGTTGGTCGAGTGATTGGTCTAGTAGTTGGTCGAGTAGTTGGTCGAGTAGTTGGTCGAGTAGTTGGTCGAGTGATTAGTCGACTTGTTGGTCGACTGGTTGGTCGACTGGTTGGTCGAGTAGTTGGTCGAGTAGTTGGTCGAGTGGTCGGTCGAGTGGTTGGTCGAGTAGTTGGTCGAGTGACTGCTCGAGTAGTTGGTCGAGTAGTTGGTCGAGTAGTTGATCAAGTAGTTGGTCAAGTAGTTGGTCGAGTGATTGGTCGAGTAGTTGGTTGAGTAGTTGGTCGAGTGATTGCTAGAGTAGTTGGCCGAGTAGTTGGTAGAGTAGTTGGTCGAGTAGTTGGTCGAGTAGTTGGTCGAGTAGTTGGTTGAGTAGTTGGTCGAGTAGTTGGTCTAGTAGTTGGTCGAGTGATTGGTGGAGTAGTCGGTCGAGTGGTCGGTCGAGTAGTTGGTCGAGTAGTTGGTCGAGTAGTTGGTCGAGTAGTTGGTCGAGTAGTTGGTCGAGTAGTTGGTCGAGTAGTTGGTCGAGCGATTGGTCGAGTAGTTGGTCGAGTAGTTGGTCGAGTAGTTGGTCGAGTAGTTGGTTGAGTAGTTGGTCGAGTAGTTGGTCGAGTAGTTGGTCGAGTGATTAGTCGAGTAGTCGGTCGAGTAGTTGGTCGAGTAGTTGGTCGAGTAGTTGGTCGAGTAGTTGGTCGTGTAGTTGGTCGAGTAGTTGGTCGGGTAGTTGGCGAGTAGTTGGTCGAGTGATTGGTCGAGTAGTCAGTAGAGTGGTCGGTCGAGTAGTTGGTCGAGTACTTGGTCGAGTAGTTGGTCAAGTAGTTGGTCGAGTAGTCGGTCGAGTAGTTGGTCGAGTAGTTGGTCGAGTAGTTGGTCGAGTAGTTGGTCGAGTAGTTGGTCGAGTAGTTGGTCGAGTAGTTGGCGAGTAGTTGTTCGAGTGATTGGTCGAGTAGTCGGTAGAGTGGTCGGTCGAGTGGTTGGTCGAGTAGTTGGTCGAGTAGTTGGTCGAGTGACTGCTCGAGTAGTTGGTCGAGAAGTTGGTCGAGTACTTGGTCGAGTAGTTGGTCAAGTAGTTGATCGAGTAGTTGGTCGAGTAGTTGGTCGAGTGACTGCTCGAGTAGTTGGTCGAGTGACTGCTCGAGTAGTTGGTCGAGTAGTTGGTTGAGTAGTTGGTCGAGTGATTGCTCGAGTAGTTGGCCGAGTAGTTGGTCGAGTAGTTGGTCGAGTAGTTGGTCGAGTAGTTGGTCGAGTAGTTGGTTGAGTAGTTGGTCGAGTAGTTGGTCTAGTAGTTGGTCGAGTGATTGGTGGAGTAGTTGGTCGAGTAGTTGGTCGAGTAGATGGTCGAGTAGTTGGTCGAGTAGTTGGTCGAGTAGTTGGTCGAGTAGTTGGTCGAGTAGTTGGTCGAGTGATTGGTCGAGTAGTTGTTCGAGTGATTGGTCGAGTGGTCGGTCGAGTGGTCGGTCGAGTAGTTGGTCGAGTAGTTGGTCGAGTAGCTGGTCGAGTGATTGGTCGAGTGATTGGTCGAGTAGTCAGTCGAGTGGTCGGTCGAGTAGTTGGTCGAGTAGTTGGTCGAGTAGTTGGTCGAGTAGTTGATCGAGTAGCTGGTCGAGTAGATGGTCGAGTGATTGGTCGAGTAGTTGGTCGAGTAGTTGGTTGAGTAGTTGGTCGAGTAGTTGGTCGAGTAGTTGGTCGAGAGTTGGTGGAGTAGTCGGTCGAGTGGTCGGTCGAGTAATTGGTCGAGTAGTTGGTCGAGTGGTCGGTCGAGTAGTTGGTCGAGTAGTTGGTCGAGTAGTTGGTCGAGTAGATGGTCGAGTAGTTGGTCGAGTAGTTGGTCGAGTAGTTAGTCGAGTAGTTGGTCGAGTAGTTGGTCGAGTAGTTGGTCGAGTTGTTGGTCGAGTTGTTGGTCGAGTAGTTGGTCGAGTGATTGGTGGAGTAGTCGGTCGAGTGGTCGGTCGAGTAGTTGGTCGAGTAGTTGGTCGAGTAGTCGGTCGAGTAGTCAGTCGAGTAGTTGGTCGAGTAGTTGGTCAAGTAGTTGGTCGAGTAGATGGTCGAGTAGTTGGTCGAGTAGTTGGTCGAGTAGTTGGTCGAGTAGTTGGTCAAGTAGTTGGTCGAGTAGATGGTCGAGTAGTTGGTCGAGTAGTTGGTCGAGGGATTGGTCGAGTAGTTGGTCGAGTAGTTGGTCGAGTAGTTGGTCGAGTAGTTGGTCAAGTAGTTGGTTGAGTAGTTGGTCGAGTAGTTGGTCGAGTAGTTGGTCGAGTGATTGGTCGAGTAGTTGGTCGAGTAGTTGGTCAAGTAGTTGGTCGAGTAGATGGTCGAGTAGTTGGTCGAGTAGTTAATCGAATGGTTGGACGACTAGTAAGACGACGTGTTGGTCGACTGGTTGGTCGAGTGGTTGGTTGAGTAGTTGGTCGAGTGGTTGGTCGAGTGGTCGGTAGAGTGGTTGGTCGAGTAGTTGGTCGAGTAGTTGGTCTAGTGATTGGTCGACTAGTTGGTCGAGTAGTTGGTGCAGTAGTTGCTCGAGTGGTAGGTCAAGTAGGTGGTCGAGTAGTTGGTCGAGAGAGTGGCCAAGTGGTAGGTCGAGTGGTCGGTCGAGTAGTTGGACGAGTAGTTGGTCGAGTAGTTGGTCGAGTAGTTGGTCGAGCGATTGGTCAAGTAGTTGGTCGAGTGCTTGGTCGAGTAGTTGGTCGAGTAGTTGGTCGAGTAGTTGGTCAAGTAGTGGGTCGAGTAGTTGGTCGAGTAGTTGGTCGAGTAGTTGGTCGAGTAGTTGGTCGCGTAGTTGGTCGAGTAGGTAGTCGAGTAGTTGGTCGAGTGACTGCTCGAGTAGTTGGTCGACTAGTTGGTCGAGTAGTTGGTCGAGTAGTTGGTCAAGTAGTTGGTCGACTAGTTGGTCGAGTAGTTGTTCGAGTAGTTGGTCAAGTAGTTGGTCGAGTATTTGGTCGAGTAGATGGTTGAGTAGTTGGTCGAGTGGTTGGTCAAGTGGTCGGTCGAGTGGTCGGTCGAGTAGTTGGTCGAGTAGTTGGTCGAGTGATTGGTCGAGTAGTTGTTCGAGTAGTTGGTCGAGTGATTGCTCGAGTAGTTGGTCGAATAGTTGGTCGAGTAGTTGGTCGAGTGGTTGGTCAAGTAGTTGGTCGAGTAGTTGGTCGAGTAGTTGGTCGAGTAGTTGGTCGAGTGATTGGTCGAGTGATTGGTCGACTAGTCGGTCGAGTGGTCGGTCGAGTAGTTCGTCGAGTAGTTGGTCGAGTAGTTGGTCGAGTAGTTGGTCGAGCGATTGGTCGAGTAGTTGGTCGAGTGATTGGTAGAGTAGTTGGTTGAGTAGTTGGTCGAGTGATTGCTCGAGTAGTTGGTCGAGTAGTTGGTCGAGTAGTTGGTCGAGTAGTTGGTCGAGTAGTTGGTCAAGTAGTTGGTCGAGTAGATGGTCGAGTAGTTGGTCGAGTAGTTGGTCGAGTGATTGGTCTAGTAGTTGGTCGAGTAGTTGGTCGAGTAGTTGGTCGAGTAGTTGGTCGAGTGATTAGTCGACTTGTTGGTCGACTGGTTGGTCGACTGGTTGGTCGAGTAGTTGGTCGAGTAGTTGGTCGAGTGGTCGGTCGAGTGGTTGGTCGAGTAGTTGGTCGAGTGACTGCTCGAGTAGTTGGTCGAGTAGTTGGTCGAGTAGTTGATCAAGTAGTTGGTCAAGTAGTTGGTCGAGTGATTGGTCGAGTAGTTGGTTGAGTAGTTGGTCGAGTGATTGCTAGAGTAGTCGGTCGAGTGGTCGGTCGAGTAGTTGGTCGAGTAGTTGGTCGAGTAGTTGGTCGAGTAGTTGGTCGAGTAGTTGGTCGAGTAGTTGGTCGAGCGATTGGTCGAGTAGTTGGTCGAGTAGTTGGTCGAGTAGTTGGTCGAGTAGTTGGTTGAGTAGTTGGTCGAGTAGTTGATCGAGTAGTTGGTCGAGTGATTAGTCGAGTAGTCGGTCGAGTAGTTGGTCGAGTAGTTGGTCGAGTAGTTGGTCGAGTAGTTGGTCGTGTAGTTGGTCGAGTAGTTGGTCGGGTAGTTGGCGAGTAGTTGGTCGAGTGATTGGTCGAGTAGTCAGTAGAGTGGTCGGTCGAGTAGTTGGTCGAGTAGTTGGTCGAGTAGTTGGTCGAGTGACTGCTCGAGTAGTTGGTCGAGTAGTTGGTCGAGTACTTGGTCGAGTAGTTGGTCAAGTAGTTGGTCGAGTAGTTGGTCGAGTAGTTGGTCGAGTGGTCGGTCGAGTGGTTGGTCGAGTAGTTGGTCGAGTAGTTGGTCGAGTGACTGCTCGAGTAGTTGGTCGAGTACTTGGTCGAGTAGTTGGTCAAGTAGTTGGTCGAGTAGTTGGTCGAGTAGTTGGTCGAGTGACTGCTCGAGTAGTTGGTCGAGTAGTTGGTCGAGTAGTTGATCAAGTAGTTGGTCAAATAGTTGGTCGAGTGATTGGTCGAGTAGTTGGTTGAGTAGTTGGTCGAGTAGTTGGTCGAGTAGTTGGTTAAGTAGTGGGTCGAGTAGTTGGTCGAGTAGTTGGTCGAGTAGTTGGTCGAGTAGTTGGTCGAGTAGTTGGTCGAGTAGGTAGTCGAGTAGTTGGTCGAGTGACTGCTCGAGTAGTTGGTCGACTAGTTGGTCGAGTAGTTGGTCGAGTAGTTGGTCAAGTAGTTGGTCGACTAGTTGGTCGAGTAGTTGTTCGAGTAGTTGGTCAAGTAGTTGGTCGAGTATTTGGTCGAGTAGATGGTTTAGTAGTTGGTCGAGTGGTTGGTCAAGTGGTCGGTCGAGTGGTCGGTCGAGTAGTTGGTCGAGTAGTTGGTCGAGTGATTGGTCGAGTAGTTGTTCGAGTAGTTGGTCTAGTGATTGCTCGAGTAGTTGGTCGAGTAGTTGGTCGAGTAGTTGGTGGAGTGGTTGGTCAAGTAGTTGGTCGAGTAGTTGGTCGAGTAGTTGGTCGAGTAGTTGGTCGAGTGATTGGTCGAGTGATTGGTCGACTAGTCGGTCGAGTGGTCGGTCGAGTAGTTCGTCGAGTAGTTGGTCGAGTAGTTGGTCGAGTAGTTGGTCGAGCGATTGGTCGAGTAGTTGGTCGAGTGATTGGTAGAGTAGTTGGTTGAGTAGTTGGTCGAGTGATTGCTCGAGTAGTTGGTCGAGTAGTTGGTCGAGTAGTTGGTCAAGTAGTTGGTCGAGTAGATGGTCGAGTAGTTGGTCGAGTAGTTGGTCGAGTGATTGGTCTAGTAGTTGGTCGAGAAGTTGGTCGAGTAGTTGGTCGAGTAGTTGGTCGAGTAGTTGGTCGAGTGGTCGGTCGAGTGGTTGGTCGAGTAGTTGGTCGAATAGTTGGTCGAGTGACTGCTCGAGTAGTTGGTCGAGTAGTTGGTCGAGTAGTTGATCAAGTAGTTGGTCAAGTAGTTGGTCGAGTGATTGGTCGAGTAGTTGGTTGAGTAGTTGGTCGAGTGATTGCTCGAGTAGTTGGCCGAGTAGTTGGTAGAGTAGTTGGTCGAGTAGTTGGTCGAGTAGTGTGTCGAGTAGTTGGTTGAGTAGTTGGTCGAGTAGTTGGTCTAGTAGTTGGTCGAGTGATTGGTGGAGTAGTCGGTCGAGTGGTCGGTCGAGTAGTTGGTCGAGTAGTTGGTCGAGTAGTTGGTCGAGTAGTTGGTCGAGTAGTTGGTCGAGTAGTTGGTCGAGTAGTTGGTCGAGCGATTGGTCGAGTAGTTGGTCGAGTAGTTGGTCGAGTAGTTGGTCGAGTAGTTGGTTGAGTAGTTGGTCGAGTAGTTGATCGAGTAGTTGGTCGAGTGATTAGTCGAGTAGTCGGTCGAGTAGTTGGTCGAGTAGTTGGTCGAGTAGTTGGTCGAGTAGTTGGTCGTGTAGTTGGTCGAGTAGTTGGTCGGGTAGTTGGCGAGTAGTTGGTCGAGTGATTGGTCGAGTAGTCAGTAGAGTGGTCGGTCGAGTAGTTGGTCGAGTAGTTGGTCGAGTAGTTGGTCGAGTGACTGCTCGAGTAGTTGGTCGAGTAGTTGGTCGAGTACTTGGTCGAGTAGTTGGTCAAGTAGTTCGTCGAGTAGTTGGTCGAGTAGTTGGTCGAGTGGTCGGTCGAGTGGTTGGTCGAGTAGTTGGTCGAGTAGTTGGTCGAGTGACTGCTCGAGTAGTTGGTCGAGTACTTTGTCGAGTAGTTGGTCAAGTAGTTGGTCGAGTAGTTGGTCGAGTAGTTGGTCGAGTGACTGCTCGAGTAGTTGGTCGAGTAGTTGGTCGAGTAGTTGATCAAGTAGTTGGTCAAGTAGTTGGTCGAGTGATTGGTCGAGTAGTTGGTTGAGTAGTTGGTCGAGTAGTTGGTCGAGTAGTTGGTTAAGTAGTGGGTCGAGTAGTTGGTCGAGTAGTTGGTCGAGTAGTTGGTCGAGTAGTTGGTCGAGTAGTTGGTCGAGTAGGTAGTCGAGTAGATGGTCGAGTGATTGGTCGAGTAGTTGGTCGAGTAGTTGGTTGAGTAGTTGGTCGAGTAGTTGGTCGAGTAGTTGGTCGAGAGTTGGTGGAGTAGTCGGTCGAGTGGTCGGTCGAGTAATTGGTCGAGTAGTTGGTCGAGTGGTCGGTCGAGTAGTTGGTCGAGTAGTTGGTCGAGTAGTTGGTCGAGTAGATGGTCGAGTAGTTGGTCGAGTAGTTGGTCGAGTAGTTAGTCGAGTAGTTGGTCGAGTAGTTGGTCGAGTAGTTGGTCGAGTTGTTGGTCGAGTTGTTGGTCGAGTAGTTGGTCGAGTGATTGGTGGAGTAGTCGGTCGAGTGGTCGGTCGAGTAGTTGGTCGAGTAGTTGGTCGAGTAGTCGGTCGAGTAGTCAGTCGAGTAGTTGGTCGAGTAGTTGGTCAAGTAGTTGGTCGAGTAGATGGTCGAGTAGTTGGTCGAGTAGTTGGTCGAGTAGTTGGTCGAGTAGTTGGTCAAGTAGTTGGTCGAGTAGATGGTCGAGTAGTTGGTCGAGTAGTTGGTCGAGGGATTGGTCGAGTAGTTGGTCGAGTAGTTGGTCGAGTAGTTGGTCGAGTAGTTGGTCAAGTAGTTGGTTGAGTAGTTGGTCGAGTAGTTGGTCGAGTAGTTGGTCGAGTGATTGGTCGAGTAGTTGGTCGAGTAGTTGGTCAAGTAGTTGGTCGAGTAGATGGTCGAGTAGTTGGTCGAGTAGTTAATCGAATGGTTGGACGACTAGTAAGACGACGTGTTGGTCGACTGGTTGGTCGAGTGGTTGGTTGAGTAGTTGGTCGAGTGGTTGGTCGAGTGGTCGGTAGAGTGGTTGGTCGAGTAGTTGGTCGAGTAGTTGGTCTAGTGATTGGTCGACTAGTTGGTCGAGTAGTTGGTGGAGTAGTTGCTCGAGTGGTAGGTCAAGTAGGTGGTCGAGTAGTTGGTCGAGAGAGTGGCCAAGTGGTAGGTCGAGTGGTCGGTCGAGTAGTTGGACGAGTAGTTGGTCGAGTAGTTGGTCGAGTAGTTGGTCGAGCGATTGGTCAAGTAGTTGGTCGAGTGATTGGTCGAGTAGTTGGTCGAGTAGTTGGTCGAGTAGTTGGTCAAGTAGTGGGTCGAGTAGTTGGTCGAGTAGTTGGTCGAGTAGTAGGTCGAGTAGTTGGTCGCGTAGTTGGTCGAGTAGGTAGTCGAGTAGTTGGTCGAGTGACTGCTCGAGTAGTTGGTCGACTAGTTGGTCGAGTAGTTGGTCGAGTAGTTGGTCGAGTAGTTGGTCAAGTAGTTGGTCGACTAGTTGGTCGAGTAGTTGTTCGAGTAGTTGGTCAAGTAGTTGGTCGAGTATTTGGTCGAGTAGATGGTTGAGTAGTTGGTCGAGTGGTTGGTCAAGTGGTCGGTCGAGTGGTCGGTCGAGTAGTTGGTCGAGTAGTTGGTCGAGTGATTGGTCGAGTAGTTGTTCGAGTAGTTGGTCGAGTGATTGCTCGAGTAGTTGGTCGAATAGTTGGTCGAGTAGTTGGTCGAGTGGTTGGTCAAGTAGTTGGTCGAGTAGTTGGTCGAGTAGTTGGTCGAGTAGTTGGTCGAGTGATTGGTCGAGTGATTGGTCGACTAGTCGGTCGAGTGGTCGGTCGAGTAGTTCGTCGAGTAGTTGGTCGAGTAGTTGGTCGAGTAGTTGGTCGAGCGATTGGTCGAGTAGTTGGTCGAGTGATTGGTAGAGTAGTTGGTTGAGTAGTTGGTCGAGTGATTGCTCGAGTAGTTGGTCGAGTAGTTGGTCGAGTAGTTGGTCGAGTAGTTGGTCGAGTAGTTGGTCAAGTAGTTGGTCGAGTAGATGGTCGAGTAGTTGGTCGAGTAGTTGGTCGAGTGATTGGTCTAGTAGTTGGTCGAGTAGTTGGTCGAGTAGTTGGTCGAGTAGTTGGTCGAGTGATTAGTCGACTTGTTGGTCGACTGGTTGGTCGACTGGTTGGTCGAGTAGTTGGTCGAGTAGTTGGTCGAGTGGTCGGTCGAGTGGTTGGTCGAGTAGTTGGTCGAGTGACTGCTCGAGTAGTTGGTCGAGTAGTTGGTCGAGTAGTTGATCAAGTAGTTGGTCAAGTAGTTGGTCGAGTGATTGGTCGAGTAGTTGGTTGAGTAGTTGGTCGAGTGATTGCTAGAGTAGTTGGCCGAGTAGTTGGTAGAGTAGTTGGTCGAGTAGTTGGTCGAGTAGTTGGTCGAGTAGTTGGTTGAGTAGTTGGTCGAGTAGTTGGTCTAGTAGTTGGTCGAGTGATTGGTGGAGTAGTCGGTCGAGTGGTCGGTCGAGTAGTTGGTCGAGTAGTTGGTCGAGTAGTTGGTCGAGTAGTTGGTCGAGTAGTTGGTCGAGCGATTGGTCGAGTAGTTGGTCGAGTAGTTGGTCGAGTAGTTGGTCGAGTAGTTGGTTGAGTAGTTGGTCGAGTAGTTGATCGAGTAGTTGATCGAGTAGATGGTCGAGTAGTTGGTCGAGTAGTTGGTCGAGGGATTGGTCGAGTAGTTGGTCGAGTAGTTGGTCGAGTAGTTGGTCGAGTAGTTGGTCAAGTAGTTGGTTGAGTAGTTGGTCGAGTAGTTGGTCGAGTAGTTGGTCGAGTGATTGGTCGAGTAGTTGGTCGAGTAGTTGGTCAAGTAGTTGGTCGAGTAGATGGTCGAGTAGTTGGTCGAGTAGTTAATCGAATGGTTGGACGACTAGTAAGACGACGTGTTGGTCGACTGGTTGGTCGAGTGGTTGGTTGAGTAGTTGGTCGAGTGGTTGGTCGAGTGGTCGGTAGAGTGGTTGGTCGAGTAGTTGGTCGAGTAGTTGGTCTAGTGATTGGTCGACTAGTTGGTCGAGTAGTTGGTGGAGTAGTTGCTCGAGTGGTAGGTCAAGTAGGTGGTCGAGTAGTTGGTCGAGAGAGTGGCCAAGTGGTAGGTCGAGTGGTCGGTCGAGTAGTTGGACGAGTAGTTGGTCGAGTAGTTGGTCGAGTAGTTGGTCGAGCGATTGGTCAAGTAGTTGGTCGAGTGATTGGTCGAGTAGTTGGTCGAGTAGTTGGTCGAGTAGTTGGTCAAGTAGTGGGTCGAGTAGTTGGTCGAGTAGTTGGTCGAGTAGTAGGTCGAGTAGTTGGTCGCGTAGTTGGTCGAGTAGGTAGTCGAGTAGTTGGTCGAGTGACTGCTCGAGTAGTTGGTCGACTAGTTGGTCGAGTAGTTGGTCGAGTAGTTGGTCAAGTAGTTGGTCGACTAGTTGGTCGAGTAGTTGTTCGAGTAGTTGGTCAAGTAGTTGGTCGAGTATTTGGTCGAGTAGATGGTTGAGTAGTTGGTCGAGTGGTTGGTCAAGTGGTCGGTCGAGTGGTCGGTCGAGTAGTTGGTCGAGTAGTTGGTCGAGTGATTGGTCGAGTAGTTGTTCGAGTAGTTGGTCGAGTGATTGCTCGAGTAGTTGGTCGAATAGTTGGTCGAGTAGTTGGTCGAGTGGTTGGTCAAGTAGTTGGTCGAGTAGTTGGTCGAGTAGTTGGTCGAGTAGTTGGTCGAGTGATTGGTCGAGTGATTGGTCGACTAGTCGGTCGAGTGGTCGGTCGAGTAGTTCGTCGAGTAGTTGGTCGAGTAGTTGGTCGAGTAGTTGGTCGAGCGATTGGTCGAGTAGTTGGTCGAGTGATTGGTAGAGTAGTTGGTTGAGTAGTTGGTCGAGTGATTGCTCGAGTAGTTGGTCGAGTAGTTGGTCGAGTAGTTGGTCGAGTAGTTGGTCGAGTAGTTGGTCAAGTAGTTGGTCGAGTAGATGGTCGAGTAGTTGGTCGAGTAGTTGGTCGAGTGATTGGTCTAGTAGTTGGTCGAGTAGTTGGTCGAGTAGTTGGTCGAGTAGTTGGTCGAGTGATTAGTCGACTTGTTGGTCGACTGGTTGGTCGACTGGTTGGTCGAGTAGTTGGTCGAGTAGTTGGTCGAGTGGTCGGTCGAGTGGTTGGTCGAGTAGTTGGTCGAGTGACTGCTCGAGTAGTTGGTCGAGTAGTTGGTCGAGTAGTTGATCAAGTAGTTGGTCAAGTAGTTGGTCGAGTGATTGGTCGAGTAGTTGGTTGAGTAGTTGGTCGAGTGATTGCTAGAGTAGTTGGCCGAGTAGTTGGTAGAGTAGTTGGTCGAGTAGTTGGTCGAGTAGTTGGTCGAGTAGTTGGTTGAGTAGTTGGTCGAGTAGTTGGTCTAGTAGTTGGTCGAGTGATTGGTGGAGTAGTCGGTCGAGTGGTCGGTCGAGTAGTTGGTCGAGTAGTTGGTCGAGTAGTTGGTCGAGTAGTTGGTCGAGTAGTTGGTCGAGTAGTTGGTCGAGCGATTGGTCGAGTAGTTGGTCGAGTAGTTGGTCGAGTAGTTGGTCGAGTAGTTGGTTGAGTAGTTGGTCGAGTAGTTGATCGAGTAGTTGGTCGAGTGATTAGTCGAGTAGTCGGTCGAGTAGTTGGTCGAGTAGTTGGTCGAGTAGTTGGTCGAGTAGTTGGTCGTGTAGTTGGTCGAGTAGTTGGTCGGGTAGTTGGCGAGTAGTTGGTCGAGTGATTGGTCGAGTAGTCAGTAGAGTGGTCGGTCGAGTAGTTGGTCGAGTAGTTGGTCGAGTAGTTGGTCGAGTGACTGCTCGAGTAGTTGGTCGAGTAGTTGGTCGAGTACTTGGTCGAGTAGTTGGTCAAGTAGTTGGTCGAGTAGTTGGTCGAGTAGTTGGTCGAGTGGTCGGTCGAGTGGTTGGTCGAGTAGTTGGTCGAGTAGTTGGTCGAGTGACTGCTCGAGTAGTTGGTCGAGTACTTGGTCGAGTAGTTGGTCAAGTAGTTGGTCGAGTAGTTGGTCGAGTAGTTGGTCGAGTGACTGCTCGAGTAGTTGGTCGAGTAGTTGGTCGAGTAGTTGATCAAGTAGTTGGTCAAGTAGTTGGTCGAGTGATTGGTCGAGTAGTTGGTTGAGTAGTTGGTCGAGTAGTTGGTCGAGTAGTTGGTTAAGTAGTGGGTCGAGTAGTTGGTCGAGTAGTTGGTCGAGTAGTTGGTCGAGTAGTTGGTCGAGTAGTTGGTCGAGTAGGTAGTCGAGTAGTTGGTCGAGTGACTGCTCGAGTAGTTGGTCGACTAGTTGGTCGAGTAGTTGGTCGAGTAGTTGGTCAAGTAGTTGGTCGACTAGTTGGTCGAGTAGTTGTTCGAGTAGTTGGTCAAGTAGTTGGTCGAGTATTTGGTCGAGTAGATGGTTTAGTAGTTGGTCGAGTGGTTGGTCAAGTGGTCGGTCGAGTGGTCGGTCGAGTAGTTGGTCGAGTAGTTGGTCGAGTGATTGGTCGAGTAGTTGTTCGAGTAGTTGGTCTAGTGATTGCTCGAGTAGTTGGTCGAGTAGTTGGTCGAGTAGTTGGTGGAGTGGTTGGTCAAGTAGTTGGTCGAGTAGTTGGTCGAGTAGTTGGTCGAGTAGTTGGTCGAGTGATTGGTCGAGTGATTGGTCGACTAGTCGGTCGAGTGGTCGGTCGAGTAGTTCGTCGAGTAGTTGGTCGAGTAGTTGGTCGAGTAGTTGGTCGAGCGATTGGTCGAGTAGTTGGTCGAGTGATTGGTAGAGTAGTTGGTTGAGTAGTTGGTCGAGTGATTGCTCGAGTAGTTGGTCGAGTAGTTGGTCGAGTAGTTGGTCAAGTAGTTGGTCGAGTAGATGGTCGAGTAGTTGGTCGAGTAGTTGGTCGAGTGATTGGTCTAGTAGTTGGTCGAGAAGTTGGTCGAGTAGTTGGTCGAGTAGTTGGTCGAGTAGTTGTTCGAGTGGTCGGTCGAGTGGTTGGTCGAGTAGTTGGTCGAATAGTTGGTCGAGTGACTGCTCGAGTAGTTGGTCGAGTAGTTGGTCGAGTAGTTGATCAAGTAGTTGGTCAAGTAGTTGGTCGAGTGATTGGTCGAGTAGTTGGTTGAGTAGTTGGTCGAGTGATTGCTCGAGTAGTTGGCCGAGTAGTTGGTAGAGTAGTTGGTCGAGTAGTTGGTCGAGTAGTGTGTCGAGTAGTTGGTTGAGTAGTTGGTCGAGTAGTTGGTCTAGTAGTTGGTCGAGTGATTGGTGGAGTAGTCGGTCGAGTGGTCGGTCGAGTAGTTGGTCGAGTAGTTGGTCGAGTAGTTGGTCGAGTAGTTGGTCGAGTAGTTGGTCGAGTAGTTGGTCGAGTAGTTGGTCGAGCGATTGGTCGAGTAGTTGGTCGAGTAGTTGGTCGAGTAGTTGGTCGAGTAGTTGGTTGAGTAGTTGGTCGAGTAGTTGATCGAGTAGTTGGTCGAGTGATTAGTCGAGTAGTCGGTCGAGTAGTTGGTCGAGTAGTTGGTCGAGTAGTTGGTCGAGTAGTTGGTCGTGTAGTTGGTCGAGTAGTTGGTCGGGTAGTTGGCGAGTAGTTGGTCGAGTGATTGGTCGAGTAGTCAGTAGAGTGGTCGGTCGAGTAGTTGGTCGAGTAGTTGGTCGAGTAGTTGGTCGAGTGACTGCTCGAGTAGTTGGTCGAGTAGTTGGTCGAGTACTTGGTCGAGTAGTTGGTCAAGTAGTTCGTCGAGTAGTTGGTCGAGTAGTTGGTCGAGTGGTTGGTCGAGTAGTTGGTCGAGTAGTTGGTCGAGTGACTGCTCGAGTAGTTGGTCGAGTACTTGGTCGAGTAGTTGGTCAAGTAGTTGGTCGAGTAGTTGGTCGAGTAGTTGGTCGAGTGACTGCTCGAGTAGTTGGTCGAGTAGTTGGTCGAGTAGTTGATCAAGTAGTTGGTCAAGTAGTTGGTCGAGTGATTGGTCGAGTAGTTGGTTGAGTAGTTGGTCGAGTAGTTGGTCGAGTAGTTGGTTAAGTAGTGGGTCGAGTAGTTGGTCGAGTAGTTGGTCGAGTAGTTGGTCGAGTAGTTGGTCGAGTAGTTGGTCGAGTAGGTAGTCGAGTAGTTGGTCGAGTGACTGCTCGAGTAGTTGGTCGACTAGTTGGTCGAGTAGTTGGTCGAGTAGATGGTCAAGTAGTTGGTCGACTAGTTGGTCGAGTAGTTGTTCGAGTAGTTGGTCAAGTAGTTGGTCGAGTATTTGGTCGAGTAGTTGGTCGAGTAGTTGGTTGAGTAGTTGGTCGAGTAGTTGATCGAGTAGTTGGTCGAGTGATTAGTCGAGTAGTCGGTCGAGTAGTTGGTCGAGTAGTTGGTCGAGTAGTTGGTCGAGTAGTTGGTCGTGTAGTTGGTCGAGTAGTTGGTCGGGTAGTTGGTCGAGTAGTTGGTCGAGTACTTGGTCGAGTAGTTGGTCAAGTAGTTCGTCGAGTAGTTGGTCGAGTAGTTGGTCGAGTGGTCGGTCGAGTGGTTGGTCGAGTAGTTGGTCGAGTAGTTGGTCGAGTGACTGCTCGAGTAGTTGGTCGAGTACTTTGTCGAGTAGTTGGTCAAGTAGTTGGTCGAGTAGTTGGTCGAGTAGTTGGTCGAGTGACTGCTCGAGTAGTTGGTCGAGTAGTTGGTCGAGTAGTTGATCAAGTAGTTGGTCAAGTAGTTGGTCGAGTGATTGGTCGAGTAGTTGGTTGAGTAGTTGGTCGAGTAGTTGGTCGAGTAGTTGGTTAAGTAGTGGGTCGAGTAGTTGGTCGAGTAGTTGGTCGAGTAGTTGGTCGAGTAGTTGGTCGAGTAGTTGGTCGAGTAGGTAGTCGAGTAGATGGTCGAGTGATTGGTCGAGTAGTTGGTCGAGTAGTTGGTTGAGTAGTTGGTCGAGTAGTTGGTCGAGTAGTTGGTCGAGAGTTGGTGGAGTAGTCGGTCGAGTGGTCGGTCGAGTAATTGGTCGAGTAGTTGGTCGAGTGGTCGGTCGAGTAGTTGGTCGAGTAGTTGGTCGAGTAGTTGGTCGAGTAGATGGTCGAGTAGTTGGTCGAGTAGTTGGTCGAGTAGTTAGTCGAGTAGTTGGTCGAGTAGTTGGTCGAGTAGTTGGTCGAGTTGTTGGTCGAGTTGTTGGTCGAGTAGTTGGTCGAGTGATTGGTGGAGTAGTCGGTCGAGTGGTCGGTCGAGTAGTTGGTCGAGTAGTTGGTCGAGTAGTCGGTCGAGTAGTCAGTCGAGTAGTTGGTCGAGTAGTTGGTCAAGTAGTTGGTCGAGTAGATGGTCGAGTAGTTGGTCGAGTAGTTGGTCGAGTAGTTGGTCGAGTAGTTGGTCAAGTAGTTGGTCGAGTAGATGGTCGAGTAGTTGGTCGAGTAGTTGGTCGAGGGATTGGTCGAGTAGTTGGTCGAGTAGTTGGTCGAGTAGTTGGTCGAGTAGTTGGTCAAGTAGTTGGTTGAGTAGTTGGTCGAGTAGTTGGTCGAGTAGTTGGTCGAGTGATTGGTCGAGTAGTTGGTCGAGTAGTTGGTCAAGTAGTTGGTCGAGTAGATGGTCGAGTAGTTGGTCGAGTAGTTAATCGAATGGTTGGACGACTAGTAAGACGACGTGTTGGTCGACTGGTTGGTCGAGTGGTTGGTTGAGTAGTTGGTCGAGTGGTTGGTCGAGTGGTCGGTAGAGTGGTTGGTCGAGTAGTTGGTCGAGTAGTTGGTCTAGTGATTGGTCGACTAGTTGGTCGAGTAGTTGGTGGAGTAGTTGCTCGAGTGGTAGGTCAAGTAGGTGGTCGAGTAGTTGGTCGAGAGAGTGGCCAAGTGGTAGGTCGAGTGGTCGGTCGAGTAGTTGGACGAGTAGTTGGTCGAGTAGTTGGTCGAGTAGTTGGTCGAGCGATTGGTCAAGTAGTTGGTCGAGTGATTGGTCGAGTAGTTGGTCGAGTAGTTGGTCGAGTAGTTGGTCAAGTAGTGGGTCGAGTAGTTGGTCGAGTAGTTGGTCGAGTAGTAGGTCGAGTAGTTGGTCGCGTAGTTGGTCGAGTAGGTAGTCGAGTAGTTGGTCGAGTGACTGCTCGAGTAGTTGGTCGACTAGTTGGTCGAGTAGTTGGTCGAGTAGTTGGTCGAGTAGTTGGTCAAGTAGTTGGTCGACTAGTTGGTCGAGTAGTTGTTCGAGTAGTTGGTCAAGTAGTTGGTCGAGTATTTGGTCGAGTAGATGGTTGAGTAGTTGGTCGAGTGGTTGGTCAAGTGGTCGGTCGAGTGGTCGGTCGAGTAGTTGGTCGAGTAGTTGGTCGAGTGATTGGTCGAGTAGTTGTTCGAGTAGTTGGTCGAGTGATTGCTCGAGTAGTTGGTCGAATAGTTGGTCGAGTAGTTGGTCGAGTGGTTGGTCAAGTAGTTGGTCGAGTAGTTGGTCGAGTAGTTGGTCGAGTAGTTGGTCGAGTGATTGGTCGAGTGATTGGTCGACTAGTCGGTCGAGTGGTCGGTCGAGTAGTTCGTCGAGTAGTTGGTCGAGTAGTTGGTCGAGTAGTTGGTCGAGCGATTGGTCGAGTAGTTGGTCGAGTGATTGGTAGAGTAGTTGGTTGAGTAGTTGGTCGAGTGATTGCTCGAGTAGTTGGT
Organism: Papilio elwesi; assembly: GCA_029849275.1. Taxonomy (NCBI): domain Eukaryota; kingdom Metazoa; phylum Arthropoda; class Insecta; order Lepidoptera; family Papilionidae; genus Papilio; species Papilio elwesi. The sequence continues at coordinate 64,015 of JANLBV010000056.1, forward strand.
CGAGTAGTTGGTCGAGTAGTTGGTCGAGTAGTTGGTCGAGTAGTTGGTCAAGTAGTTGGTCGAGTAGATGGTCGAGTAGTTGGTCGAGTAGTTGGTCGAGTGATTGGTCTAGTAGTTGGTCGAGTAGTTGGTCGAGTAGTTGGTCGAGTAGTTGGTCGAGTGATTAGTCGACTTGTTGGTCGACTGGTTGGTCGACTGGTTGGTCGAGTAGTTGGTCGAGTAGTTGGTCGAGTGGTCGGTCGAGTGGTTGGTCGAGTAGTTGGTCGAGTGACTGCTCGAGTAGTTGGTCGAGTAGTTGGTCGAGTAGTTGATCAAGTAGTTGGTCAAGTAGTTGGTCGAGTGATTGGTCGAGTAGTTGGTTGAGTAGTTGGTCGAGTGATTGCTAGAGTAGTTGGCCGAGTAGTTGGTAGAGTAGTTGGTCGAGTAGTTGGTCGAGTAGTTGGTCGAGTAGTTGGTTGAGTAGTTGGTCGAGTAGTTGGTCTAGTAGTTGGTCGAGTGATTGGTGGAGTAGTCGGTCGAGTGGTCGGTCGAGTAGTTGGTCGAGTAGTTGGTCGAGTAGTTGGTCGAGTAGTTGGTCGAGTAGTTGGTCGAGCGATTGGTCGAGTAGTTGGTCGAGTAGTTGGTCGAGTAGTTGGTCGAGTAGTTGGTTGAGTAGTTGGTCGAGTAGTTGATCGAGTAGTTGATCGAGTAGATGGTCGAGTAGTTGGTCGAGTAGTTGGTCGAGGGATTGGTCGAGTAGTTGGTCGAGTAGTTGGTCGAGTAGTTGGTCGAGTAGTTGGTCAAGTAGTTGGTTGAGTAGTTGGTCGAGTAGTTGGTCGAGTAGTTGGTCGAGTGATTGGTCGAGTAGTTGGTCGAGTAGTTGGTCAAGTAGTTGGTCGAGTAGATGGTCGAGTAGTTGGTCGAGTAGTTAATCGAATGGTTGGACGACTAGTAAGACGACGTGTTGGTCGACTGGTTGGTCGAGTGGTTGGTTGAGTAGTTGGTCGAGTGGTTGGTCGAGTGGTCGGTAGAGTGGTTGGTCGAGTAGTTGGTCGAGTAGTTGGTCTAGTGATTGGTCGACTAGTTGGTCGAGTAGTTGGTGGAGTAGTTGCTCGAGTGGTAGGTCAAGTAGGTGGTCGAGTAGTTGGTCGAGAGAGTGGCCAAGTGGTAGGTCGAGTGGTCGGTCGAGTAGTTGGACGAGTAGTTGGTCGAGTAGTTGGTCGAGTAGTTGGTCGAGCGATTGGTCAAGTAGTTGGTCGAGTGATTGGTCGAGTAGTTGGTCGAGTAGTTGGTCGAGTAGTTGGTCAAGTAGTGGGTCGAGTAGTTGGTCGAGTAGTTGGTCGAGTAGTAGGTCGAGTAGTTGGTCGCGTAGTTGGTCGAGTAGGTAGTCGAGTAGTTGGTCGAGTGACTGCTCGAGTAGTTGGTCGACTAGTTGGTCGAGTAGTTGGTCGAGTAGTTGGTCAAGTAGTTGGTCGACTAGTTGGTCGAGTAGTTGTTCGAGTAGTTGGTCAAGTAGTTGGTCGAGTATTTGGTCGAGTAGATGGTTGAGTAGTTGGTCGAGTGGTTGGTCAAGTGGTCGGTCGAGTGGTCGGTCGAGTAGTTGGTCGAGTAGTTGGTCGAGTGATTGGTCGAGTAGTTGTTCGAGTAGTTGGTCGAGTGATTGCTCGAGTAGTTGGTCGAATAGTTGGTCGAGTAGTTGGTCGAGTGGTTGGTCAAGTAGTTGGTCGAGTAGTTGGTCGAGTAGTTGGTCGAGTAGTTGGTCGAGTGATTGGTCGAGTGATTGGTCGACTAGTCGGTCGAGTGGTCGGTCGAGTAGTTCGTCGAGTAGTTGGTCGAGTAGTTGGTCGAGTAGTTGGTCGAGCGATTGGTCGAGTAGTTGGTCGAGTGATTGGTAGAGTAGTTGGTTGAGTAGTTGGTCGAGTGATTGCTCGAGTAGTTGGTCGAGTAGTTGGTCGAGTAGTTGGTCGAGTAGTTGGTCGAGTAGTTGGTCAAGTAGTTGGTCGAGTAGATGGTCGAGTAGTTGGTCGAGTAGTTGGTCGAGTGATTGGTCTAGTAGTTGGTCGAGTAGTTGGTCGAGTAGTTGGTCGAGTAGTTGGTCGAGTGATTAGTCGACTTGTTGGTCGACTGGTTGGTCGACTGGTTGGTCGAGTAGTTGGTCGAGTAGTTGGTCGAGTGGTCGGTCGAGTGGTTGGTCGAGTAGTTGGTCGAGTGACTGCTCGAGTAGTTGGTCGAGTAGTTGGTCGAGTAGTTGATCAAGTAGTTGGTCAAGTAGTTGGTCGAGTGATTGGTCGAGTAGTTGGTTGAGTAGTTGGTCGAGTGATTGCTAGAGTAGTTGGCCGAGTAGTTGGTAGAGTAGTTGGTCGAGTAGTTGGTCGAGTAGTTGGTCGAGTAGTTGGTTGAGTAGTTGGTCGAGTAGTTGGTCTAGTAGTTGGTCGAGTGATTGGTGGAGTAGTCGGTCGAGTGGTCGGTCGAGTAGTTGGTCGAGTAGTTGGTCGAGTAGTTGGTCGAGTAGTTGGTCGAGTAGTTGGTCGAGTAGTTGGTCGAGCGATTGGTCGAGTAGTTGGTCGAGTAGTTGGTCGAGTAGTTGGTCGAGTAGTTGGTTGAGTAGTTGGTCGAGTAGTTGATCGAGTAGTTGGTCGAGTGATTAGTCGAGTAGTCGGTCGAGTAGTTGGTCGAGTAGTTGGTCGAGTAGTTGGTCGAGTAGTTGGTCGTGTAGTTGGTCGAGTAGTTGGTCGGGTAGTTGGCGAGTAGTTGGTCGAGTGATTGGTCGAGTAGTCAGTAGAGTGGTCGGTCGAGTAGTTGGTCGAGTAGTTGGTCGAGTAGTTGGTCGAGTGACTGCTCGAGTAGTTGGTCGAGTAGTTGGTCGAGTACTTGGTCGAGTAGTTGGTCAAGTAGTTGGTCGAGTAGTTGGTCGAGTAGTTGGTCGAGTGGTCGGTCGAGTGGTTGGTCGAGTAGTTGGTCGAGTAGTTGGTCGAGTGACTGCTCGAGTAGTTGGTCGAGTACTTGGTCGAGTAGTTGGTCAAGTAGTTGGTCGAGTAGTTGGTCGAGTAGTTGGTCGAGTGACTGCTCGAGTAGTTGGTCGAGTAGTTGGTCGAGTAGTTGATCAAGTAGTTGGTCAAGTAGTTGGTCGAGTGATTGGTCGAGTAGTTGGTTGAGTAGTTGGTCGAGTAGTTGGTCGAGTAGTTGGTTAAGTAGTGGGTCGAGTAGTTGGTCGAGTAGTTGGTCGAGTAGTTGGTCGAGTAGTTGGTCGAGTAGTTGGTCGAGTAGGTAGTCGAGTAGTTGGTCGAGTGACTGCTCGAGTAGTTGGTCGACTAGTTGGTCGAGTAGTTGGTCGAGTAGTTGGTCAAGTAGTTGGTCGACTAGTTGGTCGAGTAGTTGTTCGAGTAGTTGGTCAAGTAGTTGGTCGAGTATTTGGTCGAGTAGATGGTTTAGTAGTTGGTCGAGTGGTTGGTCAAGTGGTCGGTCGAGTGGTCGGTCGAGTAGTTGGTCGAGTAGTTGGTCGAGTGATTGGTCGAGTAGTTGTTCGAGTAGTTGGTCTAGTGATTGCTCGAGTAGTTGGTCGAGTAGTTGGTCGAGTAGTTGGTGGAGTGGTTGGTCAAGTAGTTGGTCGAGTAGTTGGTCGAGTAGTTGGTCGAGTAGTTGGTCGAGTGATTGGTCGAGTGATTGGTCGACTAGTCGGTCGAGTGGTCGGTCGAGTAGTTCGTCGAGTAGTTGGTCGAGTAGTTGGTCGAGTAGTTGGTCGAGCGATTGGTCGAGTAGTTGGTCGAGTGATTGGTAGAGTAGTTGGTTGAGTAGTTGGTCGAGTGATTGCTCGAGTAGTTGGTCGAGTAGTTGGTCGAGTAGTTGGTCAAGTAGTTGGTCGAGTAGATGGTCGAGTAGTTGGTCGAGTAGTTGGTCGAGTGATTGGTCTAGTAGTTGGTCGAGAAGTTGGTCGAGTAGTTGGTCGAGTAGTTGGTCGAGTAGTTGTTCGAGTGGTCGGTCGAGTGGTTGGTCGAGTAGTTGGTCGAATAGTTGGTCGAGTGACTGCTCGAGTAGTTGGTCGAGTAGTTGGTCGAGTAGTTGATCAAGTAGTTGGTCAAGTAGTTGGTCGAGTGATTGGTCGAGTAGTTGGTTGAGTAGTTGGTCGAGTGATTGCTCGAGTAGTTGGCCGAGTAGTTGGTAGAGTAGTTGGTCGAGTAGTTGGTCGAGTAGTGTGTCGAGTAGTTGGTTGAGTAGTTGGTCGAGTAGTTGGTCTAGTAGTTGGTCGAGTGATTGGTGGAGTAGTCGGTCGAGTGGTCGGTCGAGTAGTTGGTCGAGTAGTTGGTCGAGTAGTTGGTCGAGTAGTTGGTCGAGTAGTTGGTCGAGTAGTTGGTCGAGTAGTTGGTCGAGCGATTGGTCGAGTAGTTGGTCGAGTAGTTGGTCGAGTAGTTGGTCGAGTAGTTGGTTGAGTAGTTGGTCGAGTAGTTGATCGAGTAGTTGGTCGAGTGATTAGTCGAGTAGTCGGTCGAGTAGTTGGTCGAGTAGTTGGTCGAGTAGTTGGTCGAGTAGTTGGTCGTGTAGTTGGTCGAGTAGTTGGTCGGGTAGTTGGCGAGTAGTTGGTCGAGTGATTGGTCGAGTAGTCAGTAGAGTGGTCGGTCGAGTAGTTGGTCGAGTAGTTGGTCGAGTAGTTGGTCGAGTGACTGCTCGAGTAGTTGGTCGAGTAGTTGGTCGAGTACTTGGTCGAGTAGTTGGTCAAGTAGTTCGTCGAGTAGTTGGTCGAGTAGTTGGTCGAGTGGTCGGTCGAGTGGTTGGTCGAGTAGTTGGTCGAGTAGTTGGTCGAGTGACTGCTCGAGTAGTTGGTCGAGTACTTGGTCGAGTAGTTGGTCAAGTAGTTGGTCGAGTAGTTGGTCGAGTAGTTGGTCGAGTGACTGCTCGAGTAGTTGGTCGAGTAGTTGGTCGAGTAGTTGATCAAGTAGTTGGTCAAGTAGTTGGTCGAGTGATTGGTCGAGTAGTTGGTTGAGTAGTTGGTCGAGTAGTTGGTCGAGTAGTTGGTTAAGTAGTGGGTCGAGTAGTTGGTCGAGTAGTTGGTCGAGTAGTTGGTCGAGTAGTTGGTCGAGTAGTTGGTCGAGTAGGTAGTCGAGTAGTTGGTCGAGTGACTGCTCGAGTAGTTGGTCGACTAGTTGGTCGAGTAGTTGGTCGAGTAGATGGTCAAGTAGTTGGTCGACTAGTTGGTCGAGTAGTTGTTCGAGTAGTTGGTCAAGTAGTTGGTCGAGTATTTGGTCGAGTAGATGGTTTAGTAGTTGGTCGAGTGGTTGGTCAAGTGGTCGGTCGAGTGGTCGGTCGAGTAGTTGGTCGAGTAGTTGGTCGAGTGATTGGTCGAGTAGTTGTTCGAGTAGTTGGTCTAGTGATTGCTCGAGTAGTTGGTCGAGTAGTTGGTCGAGTAGTTGGTGGAGTGGTTGGTCAAGTAGTTGGTCGAGTAGTTGGTCGAGTAGTTGGTCGAGTAGTTGGTCGAGTGATTGGTCGAGTGATTGGTCGACTAGTCGGTCGAGTGGTCGGTCGAGTAGTTCGTCGAGTAGTTGGTCGAGTAGTTGGTCGAGTAGTTGGTCGAGCGATTGGTCGAGTAGTTGGTCGAGTGATTGGTAGAGTAGTTGGTTGAGTAGTTGGTCGAGTGATTGCTCGAGTAGTTGGTCGAGTAGTTGGTCGAGTAGTTGGTCAAGTAGTTGGTCGAGTAGATGGTCGAGTAGTTGGTCGAGTAGTTGGTCGAGTGATTGGTCTAGTAGTTGGTCGAGAAGTTGGTCGAGTAGTTGGTCGAGTAGTTGGTCGAGTAGTTGGTCGAGTGGTCGGTCGAGTGGTTGGTCGAGTAGTTGGTCGAATAGTTGGTCGAGTGACTGCTCGAGTAGTTGGTCGAGTAGTTGGTCGAGTAGTTGATCAAGTAGTTGGTCAAGTAGTTGGTCGAGTGATTGGTCGAGTAGTTGGTTGAGTAGTTGGTCGAGTGATTGCTCGAGTAGTTGGCCGAGTAGTTGGTAGAGTAGTTGGTCGAGTAGTTGGTCGAGTAGTGTGTCGAGTAGTTGGTTGAGTAGTTGGTCGAGTAGTTGGTCTAGTAGTTGGTCGAGTGATTGGTGGAGTAGTCGGTCGAGTGGTCGGTCGAGTAGTTGGTCGAGTAGTTGGTCGAGTAGTTGGTCGAGTAGTTGGTCGAGTAGTTGGTCGAGTAGTTGGTCGAGTAGTTGGTCGAGCGTTTGGTCGAGTAGTTGGTCGAGTAGTTGGTCGAGTAGTTGGTTGAGTAGTTGGTCGAGTAGTTGGTCGAGTAGTTGGTCGAGTGATTAGTCGAGTAGTCGGTCGAGTAGTTGGTCGAGTAGTTGGTCAAGTAGTTGGTCGAGTAGTTGGTCGTGTAGTTGGTCGAGTAGTTGGTCGGGTAGTTGGCGAGTAGTTGGTCGAGTGATTGGTCGAGTAGTCAGTAGAGTGGTCGGTCGAGTAGTTGGTCGAGTAGTTGGTCGAGTAGTTGGTCGAGTGACTGCTCGAGTAGTTGGTCGAGTAGTTGGTCGAGTACTTGGTCGAGTAGTTGGTCAAGTAGTTGGTCGAGTAGTTGGTCGAGTAGTTGGTCGAGTGGTCGGTCGAGTGGTTGGTCGAGTAGTTGGTCGAGAAGTTGGTCGAGTGACTGCTCGAGTAGTTGGTCGAGTAGTTGGTCGAGTAGTTGGTCGAGTAGTTGGTCGAGTGACTGCTCGAGTAGTTGGTCGAGTAGTTGGTCGAGTAGTTGATCAAGTAGTTGGTCAAGTAGTTGGTCGAGTGATTGGTCGAGTAGTTGGTTGAGTAGTTGGTCGAGTGATTGCTCGAGTAGTTGGCCGAGTAGTTGGTCGAGTAGTTGGTCGAGTAGTTGGTCGAGTAGTTGGTCGAGTAGTTGGTTGAGTAGTTGGTCGAGTAGTTGGTCTAGTAGTTGGTCGAGTGATTGGTGGAGTAGTCGGTCGAGTGGTCGGTCGAGTAGTTGGTCGAGTAGTTGGTCGAGTAGTTGGTCGAGTAGTTGGTCGAGTAGTTGGTCGAGTAGTTGGTCGAGTAGTTGGTCGAGCGATTGGTCGAGTAGTTGGTCGAGTAGTTGGTCGAGTAGTTGGTTGAGTAGTTGGTCGAGTAGTTGGTCGAGTAGTTGGTCGAGTGATTAGTCGAGTAGTCGGTCGAGTAGTTGGTCGAGTAGTTGGTCGAGTAGTTGGTCGAGTAGTTGGTCGAGTAGTTGGTCGAGTAGTTGGTCGGGTAGTTGGCGAGTAGTTGGTCGAGTGATTGGTCGAGTAGTCAGTAGAGTGGTCGGTCGAGTAGTCGGTCGAGTAGTTGGTCGAGTAGTTGGTCGAGTAGTTGGTCGAGTAGTTGGTCGAGTGACTGCTCGAGTAGTTGGTCGAGTAGTTGGTCGAGTACTTGGTCGAGTAGTTGGTCAAGTAGTTGGTCGAGTAGTTGGTCGAGTAGTTGGTCGAGTGGTCGGTCGAGTGGTTGGTCGAGTAGTTGGTCGAGTAGTTGGTCGAGTGACTGCTCGAGTAGTTGGTCGAGTAGTTGGTCGAGTACTTGGTCGAGTAGTTGGTCAAGTAGTTGGTCGAGTAGTTGGTCGAGTAGTTGGTCGAGTGACTGCTCGAGTAGTTGGTCGAGTAGTTGGTCGAGTAGTTGATCAAGTAGTTGGTCGAGTAGTTGGTCGAGTGATTGGTCGAGTAGTTGGTTGAGTAGTTGGTCGAGTGATTGCTCGAGTAGTTGGCCGAGTAGTTGGTCGAGTAGTTGGTCGAGTAGTTGGTCGAGTAGTTGGTCGAGTAGTTGGTTGAGTAGTTGGTCGAGTAGTTGGTCTAGTAGTTGGTCGAGTGATTGGTGGAGTATTCGGTCGAGTGGTCGGTCGAGTAGTTGGTCGAGTAGTTGGTCGAGTAGTTGGGCGAGTAGTTTGTCGAGTAGTTGGTCGAGCGATTGGTCGAGTAGTTGGTCGAATAGTCGGTCGAGTAGTTGGTGGAGTAGTTGGTCGAGTAGTTGGTCGAGTAGTTGGTCGAGTAGTTGGTCGAGTAGTTGGTCGAGTAGTTGGCGAGTAGTTGGTCGAGTGATTGGTCGAGTAGTCGGTAGAGGGGTCGGCCGAGTAGTTGCTCGAGTAGTTGGTCGAGTAGTTGGTCGAGTAGTTGGTCGAGTAGTTGGTCGAGTAGTTGGTCGAGTAGTTGGTCGAGTGATTGGTCGAGTAGTTGGTTGAGTAATTAGTCGCGTAGTTGGTCGAGTAGTTGGTCGAGTGATTGGTCGAGTAGTTGGTCGAGTAGTTGGTCGAGTAGTTGGTCGAGTAGATGGTCTAGTAGTTGGTCGAGTAGTTGGTCGAGTTATTGGTCGAGTTATTGGTCGAGTAGTTGGTCGAGTAGTTGGTCGAGTAGTTGTTCGAGTTATTGGTCGAGTGGTCGGTCGAGTGGTCGGTCGAGTAGTTGGTCGAGTAGGTAGTCGAGTAGTTAATCGACTGGTTGGACTACTAGTAAGACGACTTGTTGGTCGACTGGTTGGTCGATTAGTTGGTCGAGTGATTGGTCGAGTGGTCGGTAGAGTGGTTGGTCGACTGGTTGGTCGAGTAGTTGGTCGAGTAGTTGGTCGAGTGGTCGGTCGAGTGGTTGGTCGAGTAGTTGGTCGAGTAGTTGGTCGAGTGACTGCTCGAGTAGTTGGTCGAGTAGTTGGTCGAGTACTTGGTCGAGTAGTTGGTCAAGTAGTTGGTCGAGTAGTTGGTCGAGTAGTTGGTCGAGTGACTGCTCGAGTAGTTGGTCGAGTAGTTGGTCGAGTAGTTGATCAAGTAGTTGGTCGAGTAGTTGGTCGAGTTATTGGTCGAGTAGTTGGTTGAGTAGTTGGTCGAGTGATTGCTCGAGTAGTTGGCCGAGTAGTTGGTCGAGTAGTTGGTCGAGTAGTTGGTCGAGTAGTTGGTCGAGTAGTTGGTGGAGTAGTTGGTCGAGTAGTTGGTCTAGTAGTTGGTCGAGTGATTGGTGTATTAGTCGGTCGAGTGGTCGGTCGAGTAGTTGGTCGAGTAGTTGGTCGAGTAGTTGGTCGAGTAGTTTGTCGAGTAGTTGGTCGAGCGATTGGTCGAGTAGTTGGTCGAGTAGTCGGTCGAGTAGTTGGTGGAGTAGTTGGTCGAGTAGTTGGTCGAGTAGTTGGTCGAGTAGTTGGTCGAGTAGTTGGTCGAGTAGTTGGTCGAGTAGTTGGTCGAGTAGTTGGTCGAGTAGTTGGTCGAGTAGATGGTCTAGTAGTTGGTCGAGTAGTTGGTCGAGTTATTGGTCGAGTTATTGGTCGAGTAGTTGGTCGAGTAGTTGGTCGAGTAGTTGTTCGAGTTATTGGTCGAGTGGTCGGTCGAGTGGTCGGTCGAGTAGTTGGTCGAGTAGGTAGTCGAGTAGTTGGTCGAGTAGTTTGTCGAGTAGTTGGTCGAGCGATTGGTCTAGTAGTTGGTCGAGTAGTTGGTCGAGTGACTGCTCGAGTAGTTGGTCTAGTAGTTGGTCGAGTAGTTGATCAAGTAGTTGGTCGAGTAATTGGTCGAGTGATTGGTCGAGTAGTTGGTTGAGTAGTTGGTCGAGTGATTGCTCGAGTAGTTGGCCGAGTAGTTGGTCGAGTAGTTGGTCGAGTAGTTGGTCGAGTAGTTGGTCGAGTAGTTGGTGGAGTAGTTGGTCGAGTAGTTGGTCTAGTAGTTGGTCGAGTGATTGGTGGAGTAGTCGGTCGAGTGGTCGGTCGAGTAGTTGGTCGAGTAGTTGGTCGAGTAGTTGGTCGAGTAGTTTGTCGAGTAGTTGGTCGAGCGATTGGTCGAGTAGTTGGTCGAGTAGTCGGTCGAGTAGTTGGTGGAGTAGTTGGTCGAGTAGTTGGTCGAGTAGTTGGTCGAGTAGTTGGTCGAGTAGTTGGTCAAGTAGTTGGTCGAGTAGTTGGCGAGTAGTTGGTCGAGTGATTGGTCGAGTAGTCGGTAGAGTGGTCGGTCGAGTAGTTGGTCGAGTAGTTGGTCGAGTAGTTGGTCGAGTAGTTGGTCGAGTAGTTGGTCGAGTAGTTGGTTGAGTAGTTGGTCGAGTGATTGCTCGAGTAGTTGGCCGAGTAGTTGGTCGAGTAGTTGGTCGAGTAGTTGGTCGAGTAGTTGGTCGAGTAGTTGGTCGAGTAGTTGGTCGAGTAGTTGGTCGGGTAGTTGGCGAGTAGTTGGTCGAGTGATTGGTCGAGTAGTCAGTAGAGTGGTCGGTCGAGTAGTTGGTCGAGTAGTTGGTCGAGTAGTTGGTCGAGTAGTTGGTCGAGTATTTGGTCGAGTAGTTGGTCGAGCGATTGGTCGAGTGATTGGTGGAGTAGTCGGTCGAGTAGTCGGTCGAGTAGTTGGTCGAGTAGTTGGTCGAGTAGTTGGTCGAGTAGTTGATCGAGTAGTTGATCAAGTAGTTGGTCGAGTAGTTGGTCGAGTGATTGGTCGAGTAGTTGGTTGAGTAGTTGGTCGAGTGATTGCTCGAGTAGTTGGCCGAGTAGTTGGTCGAGTAGTTGGTCGAGTAGTTGGTCGAGTAGTTGGTCGAGTAGTTGGTTGAGTAGTTGGTCGAGTAGTTGGTCTAGTAGTTGGTCGAGTGATTGGTGGAATATTCGGTCGAGTGGTCGGTCGAGTAGTTGGTCGAGTAGTTTGTCGAGTAGTTGGGCGAGTAGTTTGTCGAGTAGTTGGTCGAGTAGTTGGTCGAGTAGTTGGTCGAGTAGTTGGCGAGTAGTTGGTCGAGTGATTGGTCGAGTAGTCGGTAGAGGGGTCAGTCGAGTAGTTGCTCGAGTAGTTGGTCGAGTAGTTGGTCGAGTAGTTGGTCGAGTAGTTGGTCGAGTAGTTGGTCGAGTGATTGGTCGAGTAGTTGGTTGAGTAATTAGTCGCGTAGTTGGTCGAGTAGTTGGTCGAGTAGTTGGTCGAGTGATTGGTCGAGTAGTTGGTCGAGTAGTTGGTCGAGTAGTTGGTCGAGTAGATGGTCTAGTAGTTGGTCGAGTAGTTGGTCGAGTTATTGGTCGAGTTATTGGTCGAGTAGTTGGTCGAGTAGTTGGTCGAGTAGTTGTTCGAGTTATTGGTCGAGTGGTCGGTCGAGTGGTCGGTCGAGTAGTTGGTCGAGTAGGTAGTCGAGTAGTTAATCGACTGGTTGGACGACTAGTAAGACGACTTGTTGGTCGACTGGTTGGTCGATTAGTTGGTCGAGTGATTGGTCGAGTGGTCGGTAGAGTGGTTGGTCGACTGGTTGGTCGAGTAGTTGGTCCAGTAGTTGGTCGAGTGGTCGGTCGAGTGGTTGGTCGAGTAGTTGGTCGAGTAGTTGGTCGAGTGACTGCTCGAGTAGTTGGTCGAGTAGTTGGTCGAGTACTTGGTCGAGTAGTTGGTCAAGTAGTTGGTCGAGTAGTTGGTCGAGTAGTTGGTCGAGTGACTGCTCGAGTAGTTGGTCGAGTAGTTGGTCGAGTAGTTGATCAAGTAGTTGGTCGAGTAGTTGGTCGAGTGATTGGTCGAGTAGTTGGTTGAGTAGTTGGTCGAGTGATTGCTCGAGTAGTTGGCCGAGTAGTTAATCGACTGGTTGGACGACTAGTAAGACGACTTGTTGGTCGACTGGTTGGTCGAGTAGTTGGTCGAGTAGTTGGTCGAGTACTTGGTCGAGTAGTTGGTCAAGTAGTTGGTCGAGTAGTTGGTCGAGTAGTTGGTCGAGTGACTGCTCGAGTAGTTGGTCGAGTAGTTGGTCGAGTAGTTGATCAAGTAGTTGGTCGAGTAGTTGGTCGAGTGATTGGTCGAGTAGTTGGTTGAGTAGTTGGTCGAGTGATTGCTCGAGTAGTTGGCCGAGTAGTTAATCGACTGGTTGGACGACTAGTAAGACGACTTGTTGGTCGACTGGTTGGTCGATTAGTTGGTCGAGTGATTGGTCGAGTGGTCGGTAGAGTGGTTGGTCGAGTAGTTGGTAGAGTGACTGCTCGAGTAGTTGGTCGAGTAGTTGGTCGAGTACTTGGTCGAGTAGTTGGTCAAGTAGTTGGTCGAGTAGTTGATCAGTAGTTGGTCGAGTGACTGCTCGAGTAGTTAGTCGAGTAGTTGGTCGAGTAGTTGATCAAGTAGTTGGTCGAGTGATTGGTCGAGTAGTCAGTAGAGTGGTCGGTCGAGTAGTTGGTCGAGTAGTTGGTCGAGTAGTTGGTCGAGTAGTTGGTCGAGTAGTTGGTCGAGTGACTGCTCGAGTAGTTGGTCGAGTAGTTGGTCGAGTACTTGGTCGAGTAGTTGTTCAAGTAGTTGGTCGAGTAGTTGGTCGAGTAGTTGGTCGAGTAGTTGGTCGAGTAGTTGATCAAGTAGTTGGTCGAGTAGTTGGTCGAGTGATTGGTCGAGTAGTTGGTTGAGTAGTTGGTCGAGTGATTGCTCGAGTAGTTGGCCGAGTAGTTGGTCGAGTAGTTGGTCGAGTAGTTGGTCGAGTAGTTGGTCGAGTAGTTGGTTGAGTAGTTGGTCGAGTAGTTGGTCTAGTAGTTGGTCGAGTGATTGGTGGAGTATTCGGTCGAGTGTTCGGTCGAGTAGTTGGTCGAGTAGTTGGTCGAGTAGTTGGGCGAGTAGTTTGTCGAGTAGTTGGTCGAGTAGTTGGTCGAGTAGTTGGTCGAGTAGTTGGCGAGTAGTTGGTCGAGTGATTGGTCGAGTAGTCGGTAGAGGGGTCGGTCGAGTAGTTGCTCGAGTAGTTGGTCGAGTAGTTGGTCGAGTAGTTGGTCGAGTAGTTGGTCGAGTAGTTGGTCGAGTGATTGGTCGAGTAGTTGGTTGAGTAATTAGTCGCGTAGTTGGTCGAGTAGTTGGTCGAGTAGTTGGTCGAGTGATTGGTCGAGTAGTTGGTCGAGTAGTTGGTCGAGTAGATGGTCTAGTAGTTGGTCGAGTAGTTGGTCGAGTTATTGGTCGAGTTATTGGTCGAGTAGTTGGTCGAGTAGTTGGTCGAGTAGTTGTTCGAGTTATTGGTCGAGTGGTCGGTCGAGTGGTCGGTCGAGTAGTTGGTCGAGTAGGTAGTCGAGTAGTTAATCGACTGGTTGGACGACTAGTAAGACGACTTGTTGGTCGACTGGTTGGTCGATTAGTTGGTCGAGTGATTGGTCGAGTGGTCGGTAGAGTGGTTGGTCGACTGGTTGGTCGAGTAGTTGGTCCAGTAGTTGGTCGAGTGGTCGGTCGAGTGGTTGGTCGAGTAGTTGGTCGAGTAGTTGGTCGAGTGACTGCTTGAGTAGTTGGTCGAGTAGTTGGTCGAGTACTTGGTCGAGTAGTTGGTCAAGTAGTTGGTCGAGTAGTTGGTCGAGTAGTTGGTCGAGTGACTGCTCGAGTAGTTGGTCGAGTAGTTGGTCGAGTAGTTGATCAAGTAGTTGGTCGAGTAGTTGGTCGAGTGATTGGTCGAGTAGTTGGTTGAGTAGTTGGTCGAGTGATTGCTCGAGTAGTTGGCCGAGTAGTTAATCGACTGGTTGGACGACTAGTAAGACGACTTGTTGGTCGACTGGTTGGTCGAGTAGTTGGTCGAGTAGTTGGTCGAGTACTTGGTCGAGTAGTTGGTCAAGTAGTTGGTCGAGTAGTTGGTCGAGTAGTTGGTCGAGTGACTGCTCGAGTAGTTGGTCGAGTAGTTGGTCGAGTAGTTGATCAAGTAGTTGGTCGAGTAGTTGGTCGAGTGATTGGTCGAGTAGTTGGTTGAGTAGTTGGTCGAGTGATTGCTCGAGTAGTTGGCCGAGTAGTTAATCGACTGGTTGGACGACTAGTAAGACGACTTGTTGGTCGACTGGTTGGTCGATTAGTTGGTCGAGTGATTGGTCGAGTGGTCGGTAGAGTGGTTGGTCGAGTAGTTGGTAGAGTGACTGCTCGAGTAGTTGGTCGAGTAGTTGGTCGAGTACTTGGTCGAGTAGTTGGTCAAGTAGTTGGTCGAGTAGTTGGTCGAGTAGTTGGTCGAGTGACTGCTCGAGTAGTTGGTCGAGTAGTTGGTCGAGTAGTTGATCAAGTAGTTGGTCGAGTAGTTGGTCGAGTGATTGGTCGAGTAGTTGGTTGAGTAGTTGGTCGAGTAGTTGGTCGAGTAGTTGGTCGAGTAGTTGGTGGAGTAGTTGGTCGAGTAGTTGGTCTAGTAGTTGGTCGAGTGATTGGTGGAGTAGTCGGTCGAGTGGTCGGTCGAGTAGTTGGTCGAGTAGTTGGTCGAGTAGTTGGTCGAGTAGTTTGTCGAGTAGTTGGTCGAGCGATTGGTCGAGTAGTTGGTCGAGTAGTCGGTCGAGTAGTTGGTGGAGTAGTTGGTCGAGTAGTTGGTCGAGTAGTTGGTCGAGTAGTTGGTCGAGTAGTTGGTCGAGTAGTTGGTCGAGTAGTTGGTCGAGTAGATGGTCTAGTAGTTGGTCGAGTAGTTGGTCGAGTTATTGGTCGAGTTATTGGTCGAGTAGTTGGTCGAGTAGTTGGTCGAGTAGTTGTTCGAGTTATTGGTCGAGTGGTCGGTCGAGTGGTCGGTCGAGTAGTTGGTCGAGTAGGTAGTCGAGTAGTTAATCGACTGGTTGGACGACTAGTAAGACGACTTGTTGGTCGACTGGTTGGTCGAGTGGTCGGTAGAGTGGTTGGTCGACTGGTTGGTCGATTAGTTGGTCGAGTGATTGGTCGAGTGGTCGGTAGAGTGGTTGGTCGACTGGTTGGTCGAGTAGTTGGTCGAGTAGTTGGTCGAGTGGTCGGTCGAGTGGTTGGTCGAGTAGTTGGTCGAGTAGTTGGTCGAGTGACTGCTCGAGTAGTTGGTCGAGTAGTTGGTCGAGTACTTGGTCAAGTAGTTGGTCGAGTAGTTGGTCGAGTAGTTGGTCGAGTGACTGCTCGAGTAGTTGGTCGAGTAGTTGGTCGAGTAGTTGATCAAGTAGTTGGTCGAGTAGTTGGTCGAGTGATTGGTCGAGTAGTTGGTTGAGTAGTTGGTCGAGTGATTGCTCGAGTAGTTGGCTGAGTAGTTGGTCGAGTAGTTGGTGGAGTAGTTGGTCGAGTAGTTGGTCGAGTAGTTGGTGGAGTAGTTGGTCGAGTAGTTGGTCTAGTAGTTGGTCGAGTGATTGGTGGAGTAGTCGGTCGAGTGGTCGGTCGAGTAGTTGGTCGAGTAGTTGGTCGAGTAGTTGGTCGAGTAGTTTGTCGAGTAGTTGGTCGAGCGATTGGTCGAGTAGTTGGTCGAGTAGTCGGTCGAGTAGTTGGTGGAGTAGTTGGTCGAGTAGTTGGTCGAGTAGTTGGTCGAGTAGTTGGTCGAGTAGTTGCTCAAGTAGTTAGTTGACTAGTTGGTCGAGTAGTTGTTCGAGTAGTTGGTCAAGTAGTTGGTCGAGTATTTGGTCGAGTAGATGGTTGAGTAGTTGGTCGAGTGGTTGGTCGAGTGGTCGGTCGAGTGGTCGGTCGAGTAGTTGGTCGAGTAGTTGGTCGAGTAGTTGGTCGAGTAGTTGGTCGAGTGATTGGTCGAGTAGTTGGTTGAGTAATTAGTCGCGTAGTTGGTCGAGTAGTTGGTCGAGTGATTGGTCGAGTAGTTGGTCGAGT
The DNA here is from genome assembly GCA_029849275.1 of Papilio elwesi. Taxonomy (NCBI): domain Eukaryota; kingdom Metazoa; phylum Arthropoda; class Insecta; order Lepidoptera; family Papilionidae; genus Papilio; species Papilio elwesi. The sequence goes on from JANLBV010000056.1 coordinate 79,394, forward strand.
AGTTGGTCGAGTAGTTGGTCGAGTAGATGGTCTAGTAGTTGGTCGAGTAGTTGGTCGAGTTATTGGTCGAGTTATTGGTCGAGTAGTTGGTCGAGTAGTTGGTCGAGTAGTTGTTTGAGTGATTGGTAGAGTAGTTGGTTGAGTAGTTGGTCGAGTGATTGCTCGAGTAGTTGGCCGAGTAGTTGGTCGAGTAGTTGGTCGAGTAGTTGGTCGAGTAGTTGGTCGAGTAGTTGGTTGAGTAGTTGGTCGAGTAGTTGGTCTAGTAGTTGGTCAAGTAGTTGGTCGAGTGATTGGTCGAGTAGTTGGTTGAGTAGTTGGTCGAGTGATTGCTCGAGTAGTTGGCCGAGTAGTTGGTCGAGTAGTTTGTCGAGTAGTTGGTCGAGTAGTTGGTCGAGTAGTTGGTTGAGTAGTTGGTCGAGTAGTTGGTCTAGTAGTTGGTCGAGTGATTGGTGGAGTAGTCGGTCGAGTGGTCGGTCGAGTAGTTGGTCGAGTAGTTGGTCGAGTAGTTGGTCGAGTAGTTGGTCGAGTAGTTGGTCGAGTAGTTGGTCTAGTAGTTGGTCGAGCGATTGGTCGAGTAGTTGGTCGAGTAGTTGGTCGAGTAGTTGGTTGAGTAGTTGGTCGAGTAGTTGGTCGAGTAGTTGGTCGAGTGATTAGTCGAGTAGTCGGTCGAGTAGTTGGTCGAGTAGTTTGTCGAGTAGTTGGTCGAGTAGTTGGTCGAGTAGTTGGTCGAGTAGTTGGTCGGGTAGTTGGCGAGTAGTTGGTCGAGTGATTGGTCGAGTAGTCAGTAGAGTGGTCGGTCGAGTAGTTGGTCGAGTATTTGGTCGAGTAGTTGGTCGAGTAGTTGGTCGAGTAGTTGGTCGAGTGATTGGTCGAGTAGTTGGTTGAGTAATTAGTCGAGTAGTTGGTCGAGTAGTTGGTCGAGTGATTGGTCGAGTAGTTGGTCGAGTAGTTGGTCGAGTAGTTGGTCGAGTAGATGGTCGAGTAGTTGGTCGAGTAGTTGGTCGAGTAGTTGGTCGAGTTATTGGTCGAGTAGTTGGTCGAGTAGTTAGTCGAGTAGTTGTTCGAGTTATTGGTCGAGTGGTCGGTCGAGTGGTCGGTCGAGTAGTTGGTCGAGTAGGTAGTCGAGTAGTTAATCGACTGGTTGGACGACTAGTAAGACGACTTGTTGGTCGACTGGTTGGTCGAGTGGTTGGTTGAGTAGTTGGTCGAGTGATTGGTCGAGTGGTCGGTAGAGTGGTTGGTCGAGTAGTTGGTCGAGTGATTGGTAGAGTAGTTGGTTGAGTAGTTGGTCGAGTGATTGCTCGAGTAGTTGGTCGAGCAGTTGGTCGAATAGTTGGTCGAGTAGTTGGTCAAGTAGTTGGTCGAGTAGATGGTCGAGTAGTTGGTCGAGTAGTTGGTCGAGTGATTGGTCTAGTAGTTGGTCGAGTAGTTGGTCGAGTAGTTGGTCGAGGAGTTGGTCGAGTGATTAGTCGACTTGTTGGTCGACTGGTTGGTCGACTAGTTGGTCGAGTAGTTGGTCGAGTAGTTGGTCGGGTGGTCGGTCGAGTGGTTGGGCGAGTATTTGTTCAAGTAGTTGGTCGAGTGACTGCTCGAGTAGTTGGTCGAGTAGTTGGTCGAGTACTTGGTCGAGTAGTTGTTCAAGTAGTTGGTCGAGTAGTTCGTCGAGTAGTTGGTCGAGTGACTGCTCGAGTAGTTGGTCGAGTAGTTGGTCGAGTAGTTGATCAAGTAGTTGGTCGAGTAGTTGGTCGAGTGATTGGTCGAGTAGTTGGTTGTTTAGTTGGTCGAGTGATTGCTCGAGTAGTTGGCCGAGTAGTTGGTCTAGTAGTTGGTCGAGTAGTTGTTTGAGTAGTTGGTCGAGTAGTTGGTCGAGTAGTTGGTCGAGTGATTGGTGGAGTAGTCGGTCGAGTGGTCGGTCGAGTAGTTGGTCTAGGAGTTGGTCGAGTAGTTGGTCGAGTAGTTGGTCGAGTAGTTGGTCGAGTAGTTGGTCGAGTAGTTGGTTGAGTAGTTGGTCGAGTAGTTGGTCGAGTAGTTGGTCGAGTAGTTGGTCGAGTGATTGATCGAGTAGTTGGTTGAGTAATTAGTCGAGTAGTTGGTCGAGTAGTTGGTCGAGTGATTGGTCGAGTAGTTGGTCGAGTAGTTAGTCGAGTAGTTGTTCGAGTTATTGGTCGAGTGGTCGGTCGAGTGGTCGGTCGAGTAGTTGGTCGAGTAGGTAGTCGAGTAGTTAATCGACTGGTTGGACGACTAGTAAGACGACTTGTTGGTCGACTGGTTGGTCGAGTGGTTGGTTGAGTAGTTGGTCGAGTGATTGGTCGAGTGGTCGGTAGAGTGGTTGGTCGAGTAGTTGGTCGAGTAGTTGGTCGAGTGATTGGTCGACTAGTTGGTCGAGTAGTTGGTCGAGTAGTTGGTCGAGTGGTAGGTCAAGTAGGTGGTCGAGTAGTTGGTCGAGAGAGTGGCCAAGTGGTAGGTCGAGTGGTCGGTCGAGTGGTTGGTCGAGTAGTTGGTCGAGTAGTTGGTCGAGTGACTGCTCGAGTAGTTGGTCGAGTGACTGCTCGAGTAGTTGGTCGAGTAGTTGGTCGTGTAGTTGGTCAAGTAGTTGGTCGAGTAGTTGGTCGAGTGATTGGTCGAGAAGTTGGTCGAGTAGTTGGTCGAGTAGTTGTTCGAGTGGTCGGTCGAGTAGTTGGTCGAGTAGTTGGTCGAGTAGTTGGTCGAGTAGTTGGTCGAGTAGTTGGCGAGTAGTTGGTCGAGTGATTGGTCGAGTGATTGGTCGAGTAGTCGGTCGAGTGGTCGGTCGAGTAGTTGGTCGAGTAGTTGGTCGAGTAGTTGGTCGAGTAGTTGGTCGAGTTGTTGGTCGAGTAGTTGGTCGAGTGATTGGTCGAGTAGTTGGTTGAGTAGTTGGTAAAGTAGTTGGTCGAGCGATTGGTCGAGTAGTTGGTAGAGTGATTGGTCGAGTAGTTGGTTGAGTAGTTGGTCGAGTGATTGCTCGAAAAGTTGGTCGAGTAGTTGGTCGAGTAGTTGGTCGAGTAATTGGTCAAGTAGTTGGTCGAGTAGTTGGTCGAGTAGTTGGTCGAGTAGTTGGTCGAGTGATTGGTCGAGTAGTTGGTCGAGTAGTTGGTCGAGTAGTTGGTCGAGTAGTTGGTCGAGTGATTGGTCGAGTGATTGGTCGAGTGATTGGTCGAGTGGTCGGTCGAGTGGTCGGTCGAGTAGTTGGTCGAGTAGTTGGTCGAGTAGTTGGTCGAGTAGTTGGTCGAGCGATTGGTCGAGTAGTTGGTCGAGTGATTGGTAGAGTAGTTGGTTGAGTAGTTGGTCGAGTGATTGCTCGAGTAGTTGGTCGAGCAGTTGGTCGAGTAGTTGGTCGAGTAGTTGGTCAAGTAGTTGGTCGAGTAGATGGTCGAGTAGTTGGTCGAGTAGTTGGTCGAGTAGTTGGTAGAGTGATTAGTCGACTTGTTGGTCGACTGGTTGGTCGACTGGTTGTTCGAGTAGTTGGTCGAGTAGTTGGTCGAGTGGTTGGTCGAGTAGTTGGTCGAGTGATTGGTCTAGTAGTTGCTCGAGTAGTTGGTCGAGTAGTTGGTCGAGTAGTTGGTCGAGTAGTTGGTCAAGTAGTTGGTCGAGTAGTTCGTCGAGTAGTTGGTCGAGTGACTGCTCGAGTAGTTGGTCGAGTAGTTGGTCGAGTAGTTGATCAAGTAGTTGGTCGAGTAGTTGGTCGAGTGATTGGTCGAGTAGTTGGTTGTGTAGTTGGTCGAGTGATTGCTCGAGTAGTTGGCCGAGTAGTTGGTCTAGTAGTTGGTCGAGTAGTTGTTTGAGTAGTTGGTCGAGTAGTTGGTCGAGTAGTTGGTCGAGTAGTTGGTCGAGTAGTTGGTCGAGTAGTTGGTCGAGTAGTTGTTCGAGTAGTTGGTCGAGTAGTTGGTCGAGTAGTTGGTCGAGCGATTGGTCGAGTAGTTGGTCGAGTAGTTGGTCGAGTAGTTGGTCGAGTAGTTGGTCGAGCGATTGGTCGAGTAGTTGGTCGAGTAGTTGGTCGAGTAGTTGGTTGAGTAGTTGGTCGAGTGATTAGTCGAGTAGTCGGTCGAGTAGTTGGTCGAGTAGTTGGTCGAGTAATTGGTCAAGTAGTTGGTCGAGTAGATGGTCGAGTAGTTGGTCGAGTAGTTGGTCGAGTGATTGGTCTAGTAGTTGGTCGAGTAGTTGGTCGAGTGATTGGTCGAGAAGTTGGTCGAGTAGTTGGTCGAGTAGTTGTTCGAGTGGTCGGTCGAGTAGTTGGTCGAGTAGTTGGTCGAGTAGTTGGTCGAGTAGTTGGTCGAGTAGTTGGCGAGTAGTTGGTCGAGTGATTGGTCGAGTGATTGGTCGAGTAGTCGGTCGAGTGGTCGGTCGAGTAGTTGGTCGAGTAGTTGGTCGAGTAGTTGGTCGAGTAGTTGGTCGAGTTGTTGGTCGAGTAGTTGGTCGAGTGATTGGTCGAGTAGTTGGTTGAGTAGTTGGTAAAGTAGTTGGTCGAGCGATTGGTCGAGTAGTTGGTAGAGTGATTGGTCGAGTAGTTGGTTGAGTAGTTGGTCGAGTGATTGCTCGAAAAGTTGGTCGAGTAGTTGGTCGAGTAGTTGGTCGAGTAATTGGTCAAGTAGTTGGTCGAGTAGTTGGTCGAGTAGTTGGTCGAGTAGTTGGTCGAGTGATTGGTCGAGTAGTTGGTCGAGTAGTTGGTCGAGTAGTTGGTCGAGTAGTTGGTCGAGTGATTGGTCGAGTGATTGGTCGAGTGATTGGTCGAGTGGTCGGTCGAGTGGTCGGTCGAGTAGTTGGTCGAGTAGTTGGTCGAGTAGTTGGTCGAGTAGTTGGTCGAGCGATTGGTCGAGTAGTTGGTCGAGTGATTGGTAGAGTAGTTGGTTGAGTAGTTGGTCGAGTGATTGCTCGAGTAGTTGGTCGAGCAGTTGGTCGAGTAGTTGGTCGAGTAGTTGGTCAAGTAGTTGGTCGAGTAGATGGTCGAGTAGTTGGTCGAGTAGTTGGTCGAGTGATTGGTCTAGTAGTTGGTCGAGTAGTTGGTCGAGTAGTTGGTCGAGTAGTTGGTAGAGTGATTAGTCGACTTGTTGGTCGACTGGTTGGTCGACTGGTTGTTCGAGTAGTTGGTCGAGTAGTTGGTCGAGTGGTTGGTCGAGTAGTTGGTCGAGTGATTGGTCTAGTAGTTGCTCGAGTAGTTGGTCGAGTAGTTGGTCGAGTAGTTGGTCGAGTAGTTGGTCAAGTAGTTGGTCGAGTAGTTCGTCGAGTAGTTGGTCGAGTGACTGCTCGAGTAGTTGGTCGAGTAGTTGGTCGAGTAGTTGATCAAGTAGTTGGTCTAGTAGTTGGTCGAGTGATTGGTCGAGTAGTTGGTCGAGTAGTTGGTCGAGCGATTGGTCGAGTAGTTGGTCGAGTAGTTGGTCGAGTAGTTGGTTGAGTAGTTGGTCGAGTGATTAGTCGAGTAGTCGGTCGAGTAGTTGGTCGAGTAGTTGGTCGAGTAGTTGGTCGAGTAGCTGGTCGAGTAGTTGGTCGAGTAGTTGGTCGACAAGTCGGTCGAGTGGTCGGTCGAGTAGTTGGTCGAGTAGTTGGTCGAGTAGTTGGTCGAATAGTTGGTCGAGCGCTTGGTCGAGTAGTTGGTCGAGTGATTGGTAGAGTAGTTGGTTGAGTAGTTGGTCGAGTGATTGCTCGAGTAATTGGTCAAGTAGTTGGTCGAGTAGATGGTCGAGTAGTTGGTCGAGTAGTTGGTCGAGTGATTGGTCTAGTAGTTGGTCGAGTAGTTGGTCGAGTGATTAGTCGACTTGTTGGTCGACTGGTTGGTCGACTGGTTGGTCGAGTAGTTGGTCGAGTGGTCGGTCGAGTGGTCGGTCGAGTAGTTGGTCGAGTAGGTAGTCGAGTAGTTAATCGACTGCTTGGACGACTAGTAAGACGATTTGTTGGTCGACTGGATGGTCGAGTGGTTGGTTGAGTAGTTGGTCGAGTGATTGGTCGAGTAGTTGGTTGAGTAGTTGGTCGAGTGATTGCTCGAAAAGTTGGTCGAGTAGTTGGTCGAGTAGTTGGTCGAGTAATTGGTCAAGTTGTTGGTCGAGTAGTTGGTCGAGTAGTTGGTCGAGTAGTTGGTCGAGTGATTGGTCGAGTAGTTGGTCGAGTAGTTGGTCGAGTAGTTGGTCGAGTAGTTGGTCGAGTGATTGGTCGAGTGATTGGTCGAGTGATTGGTCGACTAGTCGGTCGAGTGGTCGGTCGAGTAGTTGGTCGAGTAGTTTGTCGAGTAATTGGTCGAGTAGTTGGTCGAGCGATTGGTCAAGTAGTTGGTCGAGTGATTGGTAGAGTAGTTGGTTGAGTAGTTGGTCGAGTGATTGCTCTAGTAGTTGGTCGAGTGGTTGGTTGAGTAGTTGGTCGAGTGATTGGTCGAGTAGTTGGTCGAGTAGTTGGTCGAGTAGTTGGTCGAGTAGTTGGTCGAGTGATTGGTCGAGTAGTTGTTCGAGTGATTGGTCGAGTGGTCGGTCGAGTGGTCGGTCGAGTAGTTGGTCGAGTAGTTGGTCGAGTAGCTGGTCGAGTGATTGGTCGAGTGATTGGTCGAGTAGTCAGTCGAGTGGTCGGTCGAGTAGTTGGTCGAGTAGTTGGTCGAGTAGTTGGTCGAGTAGTTGATCGAGTAGCTGGTCGAGTAGATGGTCGAGTGATTGGTCGAGTAGTTGGTCGAGTAGTTGGTTGAGTAGTTGGTCGAGTAGTTGGTCGAGTAGTTGGTCGAGAGTTGGTGGAGTAGTCGGTCGAGTGGTCGGTCGAGTAATTGGTCGAGTAGTTGGTCGAGTGGTCGGTCGAGTAGTTGGTCGAGTAGTTGGTCGAGTAGTTGGTCGAGTAGATGGTCGAGTAGTTGGTCGAGTAGTTGGTCGAGTAGTTAGTCGAGTAGTTGGTCGAGTAGTTGGTCGAGTAGTTGGTCGAGTTGTTGGTCGAGTTGTTGGTCGAGTAGTTGGTCGAGTGATTGGTGGAGTAGTCGGTCGAGTGGTCGGTCGAGTAGTTGGTCGAGTAGTTGGTCGAGTAGTCGGTCGAGTAGTCAGTCGAGTAGTTGGTCGAGTAGTTGGTCAAGTAGTTGGTCGAGTAGATGGTCGAGTAGTTGGTCGAGTAGTTGGTCGAGTAGTTGGTCGAGTAGTTGGTCAAGTAGTTGGTCGAGTAGATGGTCGAGTAGTTGGTCGAGTAGTTGGTCGAGGGATTGGTCGAGTAGTTGGTCGAGTAGTTGGTCGAGTAGTTGGTCGAGTAGTTGGTCAAGTAGTTGGTTGAGTAGTTGGTCGAGTAGTTGGTCGAGTAGTTGGTCGAGTGATTGGTCGAGTAGTTGGTCGAGTAGTTGGTCAAGTAGTTGGTCGAGTAGATGGTCGAGTAGTTGGTCGAGTAGTTAATCGAATGGTTGGACGACTAGTAAGACGACGTGTTGGTCGACTGGTTGGTCGAGTGGTTGGTTGAGTAGTTGGTCGAGTGGTTGGTCGAGTGGTCGGTAGAGTGGTTGGTCGAGTAGTTGGTCGAGTAGTTGGTCTAGTGATTGGTCGACTAGTTGGTCGAGTAGTTGGTGCAGTAGTTGCTCGAGTGGTAGGTCAAGTAGGTGGTCGAGTAGTTGGTCGAGAGAGTGGCCAAGTGGTAGGTCGAGTGGTCGGTCGAGTAGTTGGACGAGTAGTTGGTCGAGTAGTTGGTCGAGTAGTTGGTCGAGCGATTGGTCAAGTAGTTGGTCGAGTGCTTGGTCGAGTAGTTGGTCGAGTAGTTGGTCGAGTAGTTGGTCAAGTAGTGGGTCGAGTAGTTGGTCGAGTAGTTGGTCGAGTAGTTGGTCGAGTAGTTGGTCGCGTAGTTGGTCGAGTAGGTAGTCGAGTAGTTGGTCGAGTGACTGCTCGAGTAGTTGGTCGACTAGTTGGTCGAGTAGTTGGTCGAGTAGTTGGTCAAGTAGTTGGTCGACTAGTTGGTCGAGTAGTTGTTCGAGTAGTTGGTCAAGTAGTTGGTCGAGTATTTGGTCGAGTAGATGGTTGAGTAGTTGGTCGAGTGGTTGGTCAAGTGGTCGGTCGAGTGGTCGGTCGAGTAGTTGGTCGAGTAGTTGGTCGAGTGATTGGTCGAGTAGTTGTTCGAGTAGTTGGTCGAGTGATTGCTCGAGTAGTTGGTCGAATAGTTGGTCGAGTAGTTGGTCGAGTGGTTGGTCAAGTAGTTGGTCGAGTAGTTGGTCGAGTAGTTGGTCGAGTAGTTGGTCGAGTGATTGGTCGAGTGATTGGTCGACTAGTCGGTCGAGTGGTCGGTCGAGTAGTTCGTCGAGTAGTTGGTCGAGTAGTTGGTCGAGTAGTTGGTCGAGCGATTGGTCGAGTAGTTGGTCGAGTGATTGGTAGAGTAGTTGGTTGAGTAGTTGGTCGAGTGATTGCTCGAGTAGTTGGTCGAGTAGTTGGTCGAGTAGTTGGTCGAGTAGTTGGTCGAGTAGTTGGTCAAGTAGTTGGTCGAGTAGATGGTCGAGTAGTTGGTCGAGTAGTTGGTCGAGTGATTGGTCTAGTAGTTGGTCGAGTAGTTGGTCGAGTAGTTGGTCGAGTAGTTGGTCGAGTGATTAGTCGACTTGTTGGTCGACTGGTTGGTCGACTGGTTGGTCGAGTAGTTGGTCGAGTAGTTGGTCGAGTGGTCGGTCGAGTGGTTGGTCGAGTAGTTGGTCGAGTGACTGCTCGAGTAGTTGGTCGAGTAGTTGGTCGAGTAGTTGATCAAGTAGTTGGTCAAGTAGTTGGTCGAGTGATTGGTCGAGTAGTTGGTTGAGTAGTTGGTCGAGTGATTGCTAGAGTAGTCGGTCGAGTGGTCGGTCGAGTAGTTGGTCGAGTAGTTGGTCGAGTAGTTGGTCGAGTAGTTGGTCGAGTAGTTGGTCGAGTAGTTGGTCGAGCGATTGGTCGAGTAGTTGGTCGAGTAGTTGGTCGAGTAGTTGGTCGAGTAGTTGGTTGAGTAGTTGGTCGAGTAGTTGATCGAGTAGTTGGTCGAGTGATTAGTCGAGTAGTCGGTCGAGTAGTTGGTCGAGTAGTTGGTCGAGTAGTTGGTCGAGTAGTTGGTCGTGTAGTTGGTCGAGTAGTTGGTCGGGTAGTTGGCGAGTAGTTGGTCGAGTGATTGGTCGAGTAGTCAGTAGAGTGGTCGGTCGAGTAGTTGGTCGAGTAGTTGGTCGAGTAGTTGGTCGAGTGACTGCTCGAGTAGTTGGTCGAGTAGTTGGTCGAGTACTTGGTCGAGTAGTTGGTCAAGTAGTTGGTCGAGTAGTTGGTCGAGTAGTTGGTCGAGTGGTCGGTCGAGTGGTTGGTCGAGTAGTTGGTCGAGTAGTTGGTCGAGTGACTGCTCGAGTAGTTGGTCGAGTACTTGGTCGAGTAGTTGGTCAAGTAGTTGGTCGAGTAGTTGGTCGAGTAGTTGGTCGAGTGACTGCTCGAGTAGTTGGTCGAGTAGTTGGTCGAGTAGTTGATCAAGTAGTTGGTCAAATAGTTGGTCGAGTGATTGGTCGAGTAGTTGGTTGAGTAGTTGGTCGAGTAGTTGGTCGAGTAGTTGGTTAAGTAGTGGGTCGAGTAGTTGGTCGAGTAGTTGGTCGAGTAGTTGGTCGAGTAGTTGGTCGAGTAGTTGGTCGAGTAGGTAGTCGAGTAGTTGGTCGAGTGACTGCTCGAGTAGTTGGTCGACTAGTTGGTCGAGTAGTTGGTCGAGTAGTTGGTCAAGTAGTTGGTCGACTAGTTGGTCGAGTAGTTGTTCGAGTAGTTGGTCAAGTAGTTGGTCGAGTATTTGGTCGAGTAGATGGTTTAGTAGTTGGTCGAGTGGTTGGTCAAGTGGTCGGTCGAGTGGTCGGTCGAGTAGTTGGTCGAGTAGTTGGTCGAGTGATTGGTCGAGTAGTTGTTCGAGTAGTTGGTCTAGTGATTGCTCGAGTAGTTGGTCGAGTAGTTGGTCGAGTAGTTGGTGGAGTGGTTGGTCAAGTAGTTGGTCGAGTAGTTGGTCGAGTAGTTGGTCGAGTAGTTGGTCGAGTGATTGGTCGAGTGATTGGTCGACTAGTCGGTCGAGTGGTCGGTCGAGTAGTTCGTCGAGTAGTTGGTCGAGTAGTTGGTCGAGTAGTTGGTCGAGCGATTGGTCGAGTAGTTGGTCGAGTGATTGGTAGAGTAGTTGGTTGAGTAGTTGGTCGAGTGATTGCTCGAGTAGTTGGTCGAGTAGTTGGTCGAGTAGTTGGTCAAGTAGTTGGTCGAGTAGATGGTCGAGTAGTTGGTCGAGTAGTTGGTCGAGTGATTGGTCTAGTAGTTGGTCGAGAAGTTGGTCGAGTAGTTGGTCGAGTAGTTGGTCGAGTAGTTGGTCGAGTGGTCGGTCGAGTGGTTGGTCGAGTAGTTGGTCGAATAGTTGGTCGAGTGACTGCTCGAGTAGTTGGTCGAGTAGTTGGTCGAGTAGTTGATCAAGTAGTTGGTCAAGTAGTTGGTCGAGTGATTGGTCGAGTAGTTGGTTGAGTAGTTGGTCGAGTGATTGCTCGAGTAGTTGGCCGAGTAGTTGGTAGAGTAGTTGGTCGAGTAGTTGGTCGAGTAGTGTGTCGAGTAGTTGGTTGAGTAGTTGGTCGAGTAGTTGGTCTAGTAGTTGGTCGAGTGATTGGTGGAGTAGTCGGTCGAGTGGTCGGTCGAGTAGTTGGTCGAGTAGTTGGTCGAGTAGTTGGTCGAGTAGTTGGTCGAGTAGTTGGTCGAGTAGTTGGTCGAGTAGTTGGTCGAGCGATTGGTCGAGTAGTTGGTCGAGTAGTTGGTCGAGTAGTTGGTCGAGTAGTTGGTTGAGTAGTTGGTCGAGTAGTTGATCGAGTAGTTGGTCGAGTGATTAGTCGAGTAGTCGGTCGAGTAGTTGGTCGAGTAGTTGGTCGAGTAGTTGGTCGAGTAGTTGGTCGTGTAGTTGGTCGAGTAGTTGGTCGGGTAGTTGGCGAGTAGTTGGTCGAGTGATTGGTCGAGTAGTCAGTAGAGTGGTCGGTCGAGTAGTTGGTCGAGTAGTTGGTCGAGTAGTTGGTCGAGTGACTGCTCGAGTAGTTGGTCGAGTAGTTGGTCGAGTACTTGGTCGAGTAGTTGGTCAAGTAGTTCGTCGAGTAGTTGGTCGAGTAGTTGGTCGAGTGGTCGGTCGAGTGGTTGGTCGAGTAGTTGGTCGAGTAGTTGGTCGAGTGACTGCTCGAGTAGTTGGTCGAGTACTTTGTCGAGTAGTTGGTCAAGTAGTTGGTCGAGTAGTTGGTCGAGTAGTTGGTCGAGTGACTGCTCGAGTAGTTGGTCGAGTAGTTGGTCGAGTAGTTGATCAAGTAGTTGGTCAAGTAGTTGGTCGAGTGATTGGTCGAGTAGTTGGTTGAGTAGTTGGTCGAGTAGTTGGTCGAGTAGTTGGTTAAGTAGTGGGTCGAGTAGTTGGTCGAGTAGTTGGTCGAGTAGTTGGTCGAGTAGTTGGTCGAGTAGTTGGTCGAGTAGGTAGTCGAGTAGATGGTCGAGTGATTGGTCGAGTAGTTGGTCGAGTAGTTGGTTGAGTAGTTGGTCGAGTAGTTGGTCGAGTAGTTGGTCGAGAGTTGGTGGAGTAGTCGGTCGAGTGGTCGGTCGAGTAATTGGTCGAGTAGTTGGTCGAGTGGTCGGTCGAGTAGTTGGTCGAGTAGTTGGTCGAGTAGTTGGTCGAGTAGATGGTCGAGTAGTTGGTCGAGTAGTTGGTCGAGTAGTTAGTCGAGTAGTTGGTCGAGTAGTTGGTCGAGTAGTTGGTCGAGTTGTTGGTCGAGTTGTTGGTCGAGTAGTTGGTCGAGTGATTGGTGGAGTAGTCGGTCGAGTGGTCGGTCGAGTAGTTGGTCGAGTAGTTGGTCGAGTAGTCGGTCGAGTAGTCAGTCGAGTAGTTGGTCGAGTAGTTGGTCAAGTAGTTGGTCGAGTAGATGGTCGAGTAGTTGGTCGAGTAGTTGGTCGAGTAGTTGGTCGAGTAGTTGGTCAAGTAGTTGGTCGAGTAGATGGTCGAGTAGTTGGTCGAGTAGTTGGTCGAGGGATTGGTCGAGTAGTTGGTCGAGTAGTTGGTCGAGTAGTTGGTCGAGTAGTTGGTCAAGTAGTTGGTTGAGTAGTTGGTCGAGTAGTTGGTCGAGTAGTTGGTCGAGTGATTGGTCGAGTAGTTGGTCGAGTAGTTGGTCAAGTAGTTGGTCGAGTAGATGGTCGAGTAGTTGGTCGAGTAGTTAATCGAATGGTTGGACGACTAGTAAGACGACGTGTTGGTCGACTGGTTGGTCGAGTGGTTGGTTGAGTAGTTGGTCGAGTGGTTGGTCGAGTGGTCGGTAGAGTGGTTGGTCGAGTAGTTGGTCGAGTAGTTGGTCTAGTGATTGGTCGACTAGTTGGTCGAGTAGTTGGTGGAGTAGTTGCTCGAGTGGTAGGTCAAGTAGGTGGTCGAGTAGTTGGTCGAGAGAGTGGCCAAGTGGTAGGTCGAGTGGTCGGTCGAGTAGTTGGACGAGTAGTTGGTCGAGTAGTTGGTCGAGTAGTTGGTCGAGCGATTGGTCAAGTAGTTGGTCGAGTGATTGGTCGAGTAGTTGGTCGAGTAGTTGGTCGAGTAGTTGGTCAAGTAGTGGGTCGAGTAGTTGGTCGAGTAGTTGGTCGAGTAGTAGGTCGAGTAGTTGGTCGCGTAGTTGGTCGAGTAGGTAGTCGAGTAGTTGGTCGAGTGACTGCTCGAGTAGTTGGTCGACTAGTTGGTCGAGTAGTTGGTCGAGTAGTTGGTCGAGTAGTTGGTCAAGTAGTTGGTCGACTAGTTGGTCGAGTAGTTGTTCGAGTAGTTGGTCAAGTAGTTGGTCGAGTATTTGGTCGAGTAGATGGTTGAGTAGTTGGTCGAGTGGTTGGTCAAGTGGTCGGTCGAGTGGTCGGTCGAGTAGTTGGTCGAGTAGTTGGTCGAGTGATTGGTCGAGTAGTTGTTCGAGTAGTTGGTCGAGTGATTGCTCGAGTAGTTGGTCGAATAGTTGGTCGAGTAGTTGGTCGAGTGGTTGGTCAAGTAGTTGGTCGAGTAGTTGGTCGAGTAGTTGGTCGAGTAGTTGGTCGAGTGATTGGTCGAGTGATTGGTCGACTAGTCGGTCGAGTGGTCGGTCGAGTAGTTCGTCGAGTAGTTGGTCGAGTAGTTGGTCGAGTAGTTGGTCGAGCGATTGGTCGAGTAGTTGGTCGAGTGATTGGTAGAGTAGTTGGTTGAGTAGTTGGTCGAGTGATTGCTCGAGTAGTTGGTCGAGTAGTTGGTCGAGTAGTTGGTCGAGTAGTTGGTCGAGTAGTTGGTCAAGTAGTTGGTCGAGTAGATGGTCGAGTAGTTGGTCGAGTAGTTGGTCGAGTGATTGGTCTAGTAGTTGGTCGAGTAGTTGGTCGAGTAGTTGGTCGAGTAGTTGGTCGAGTGATTAGTCGACTTGTTGGTCGACTGGTTGGTCGACTGGTTGGTCGAGTAGTTGGTCGAGTAGTTGGTCGAGTGGTCGGTCGAGTGGTTGGTCGAGTAGTTGGTCGAGTGACTGCTCGAGTAGTTGGTCGAGTAGTTGGTCGAGTAGTTGATCAAGTAGTTGGTCAAGTAGTTGGTCGAGTGATTGGTCGAGTAGTTGGTTGAGTAGTTGGTCGAGTGATTGCTAGAGTAGTTGGCCGAGTAGTTGGTAGAGTAGTTGGTCGAGTAGTTGGTCGAGTAGTTGGTCGAGTAGTTGGTTGAGTAGTTGGTCGAGTAGTTGGTCTAGTAGTTGGTCGAGTGATTGGTGGAGTAGTCGGTCGAGTGGTCGGTCGAGTAGTTGGTCGAGTAGTTGGTCGAGTAGTTGGTCGAGTAGTTGGTCGAGTAGTTGGTCGAGCGATTGGTCGAGTAGTTGGTCGAGTAGTTGGTCGAGTAGTTGGTCGAGTAGTTGGTTGAGTAGTTGGTCGAGTAGTTGATCGAGTAGTTGATCGAGTAGATGGTCGAGTAGTTGGTCGAGTAGTTGGTCGAGGGATTGGTCGAGTAGTTGGTCGAGTAGTTGGTCGAGTAGTTGGTCGAGTAGTTGGTCAAGTAGTTGGTTGAGTAGTTGGTCGAGTAGTTGGTCGAGTAGTTGGTCGAGTGATTGGTCGAGTAGTTGGTCGAGTAGTTGGTCAAGTAGTTGGTCGAGTAGATGGTCGAGTAGTTGGTCGAGTAGTTAATCGAATGGTTGGACGACTAGTAAGACGACGTGTTGGTCGACTGGTTGGTCGAGTGGTTGGTTGAGTAGTTGGTCGAGTGGTTGGTCGAGTGGTCGGTAGAGTGGTTGGTCGAGTAGTTGGTCGAGTAGTTGGTCTAGTGATTGGTCGACTAGTTGGTCGAGTAGTTGGTGGAGTAGTTGCTCGAGTGGTAGGTCAAGTAGGTGGTCGAGTAGTTGGTCGAGAGAGTGGCCAAGTGGTAGGTCGAGTGGTCGGTCGAGTAGTTGGACGAGTAGTTGGTCGAGTAGTTGGTCGAGTAGTTGGTCGAGCGATTGGTCAAGTAGTTGGTCGAGTGATTGGTCGAGTAGTTGGTCGAGTAGTTGGTCGAGTAGTTGGTCAAGTAGTGGGTCGAGTAGTTGGTCGAGTAGTTGGTCGAGTAGTAGGTCGAGTAGTTGGTCGCGTAGTTGGTCGAGTAGGTAGTCGAGTAGTTGGTCGAGTGACTGCTCGAGTAGTTGGTCGACTAGTTGGTCGAGTAGTTGGTCGAGTAGTTGGTCAAGTAGTTGGTCGACTAGTTGGTCGAGTAGTTGTTCGAGTAGTTGGTCAAGTAGTTGGTCGAGTATTTGGTCGAGTAGATGGTTGAGTAGTTGGTCGAGTGGTTGGTCAAGTGGTCGGTCGAGTGGTCGGTCGAGTAGTTGGTCGAGTAGTTGGTCGAGTGATTGGTCGAGTAGTTGTTCGAGTAGTTGGTCGAGTGATTGCTCGAGTAGTTGGTCGAATAGTTGGTCGAGTAGTTGGTCGAGTGGTTGGTCAAGTAGTTGGTCGAGTAGTTGGTCGAGTAGTTGGTCGAGTAGTTGGTCGAGTGATTGGTCGAGTGATTGGTCGACTAGTCGGTCGAGTGGTCGGTCGAGTAGTTCGTCGAGTAGTTGGTCGAGTAGTTGGTCGAGTAGTTGGTCGAGCGATTGGTCGAGTAGTTGGTCGAGTGATTGGTAGAGTAGTTGGTTGAGTAGTTGGTCGAGTGATTGCTCGAGTAGTTGGTCGAGTAGTTGGTCGAGTAGTTGGTCGAGTAGTTGGTCGAGTAGTTGGTCAAGTAGTTGGTCGAGTAGATGGTCGAGTAGTTGGTCGAGTAGTTGGTCGAGTGATTGGTCTAGTAGTTGGTCGAGTAGTTGGTCGAGTAGTTGGTCGAGTAGTTGGTCGAGTGATTAGTCGACTTGTTGGTCGACTGGTTGGTCGACTGGTTGGTCGAGTAGTTGGTCGAGTAGTTGGTCGAGTGGTCGGTCGAGTGGTTGGTCGAGTAGTTGGTCGAGTGACTGCTCGAGTAGTTGGTCGAGTAGTTGGTCGAGTAGTTGATCAAGTAGTTGGTCAAGTAGTTGGTCGAGTGATTGGTCGAGTAGTTGGTTGAGTAGTTGGTCGAGTGATTGCTAGAGTAGTTGGCCGAGTAGTTGGTAGAGTAGTTGGTCGAGTAGTTGGTCGAGTAGTTGGTCGAGTAGTTGGTTGAGTAGTTGGTCGAGTAGTTGGTCTAGTAGTTGGTCGAGTGATTGGTGGAGTAGTCGGTCGAGTGGTCGGTCGAGTAGTTGGTCGAGTAGTTGGTCGAGTAGTTGGTCGAGTAGTTGGTCGAGTAGTTGGTCGAGTAGTTGGTCGAGCGATTGGTCGAGTAGTTGGTCGAGTAGTTGGTCGAGTAGTTGGTCGAGTAGTTGGTTGAGTAGTTGGTCGAGTAGTTGATCGAGTAGTTGGTCGAGTGATTAGTCGAGTAGTCGGTCGAGTAGTTGGTCGAGTAGTTGGTCGAGTAGTTGGTCGAGTAGTTGGTCGTGTAGTTGGTCGAGTAGTTGGTCGGGTAGTTGGCGAGTAGTTGGTCGAGTGATTGGTCGAGTAGTCAGTAGAGTGGTCGGTCGAGTAGTTGGTCGAGTAGTTGGTCGAGTAGTTGGTCGAGTGACTGCTCGAGTAGTTGGTCGAGTAGTTGGTCGAGTACTTGGTCGAGTAGTTGGTCAAGTAGTTGGTCGAGTAGTTGGTCGAGTAGTTGGTCGAGTGGTCGGTCGAGTGGTTGGTCGAGTAGTTGGTCGAGTAGTTGGTCGAGTGACTGCTCGAGTAGTTGGTCGAGTACTTGGTCGAGTAGTTGGTCAAGTAGTTGGTCGAGTAGTTGGTCGAGTAGTTGGTCGAGTGACTGCTCGAGTAGTTGGTCGAGTAGTTGGTCGAGTAGTTGATCAAGTAGTTGGTCAAGTAGTTGGTCGAGTGATTGGTCGAGTAGTTGGTTGAGTAGTTGGTCGAGTAGTTGGTCGAGTAGTTGGTTAAGTAGTGGGTCGAGTAGTTGGTCGAGTAGTTGGTCGAGTAGTTGGTCGAGTAGTTGGTCGAGTAGTTGGTCGAGTAGGTAGTCGAGTAGTTGGTCGAGTGACTGCTCGAGTAGTTGGTCGACTAGTTGGTCGAGTAGTTGGTCGAGTAGTTGGTCAAGTAGTTGGTCGACTAGTTGGTCGAGTAGTTGTTCGAGTAGTTGGTCAAGTAGTTGGTCGAGTATTTGGTCGAGTAGATGGTTTAGTAGTTGGTCGAGTGGTTGGTCAAGTGGTCGGTCGAGTGGTCGGTCGAGTAGTTGGTCGAGTAGTTGGTCGAGTGATTGGTCGAGTAGTTGTTCGAGTAGTTGGTCTAGTGATTGCTCGAGTAGTTGGTCGAGTAGTTGGTCGAGTAGTTGGTGGAGTGGTTGGTCAAGTAGTTGGTCGAGTAGTTGGTCGAGTAGTTGGTCGAGTAGTTGGTCGAGTGATTGGTCGAGTGATTGGTCGACTAGTCGGTCGAGTGGTCGGTCGAGTAGTTCGTCGAGTAGTTGGTCGAGTAGTTGGTCGAGTAGTTGGTCGAGCGATTGGTCGAGTAGTTGGTCGAGTGATTGGTAGAGTAGTTGGTTGAGTAGTTGGTCGAGTGATTGCTCGAGTAGTTGGTCGAGTAGTTGGTCGAGTAGTTGGTCAAGTAGTTGGTCGAGTAGATGGTCGAGTAGTTGGTCGAGTAGTTGGTCGAGTGATTGGTCTAGTAGTTGGTCGAGAAGTTGGTCGAGTAGTTGGTCGAGTAGTTGGTCGAGTAGTTGTTCGAGTGGTCGGTCGAGTGGTTGGTCGAGTAGTTGGTCGAATAGTTGGTCGAGTGACTGCTCGAGTAGTTGGTCGAGTAGTTGGTCGAGTAGTTGATCAAGTAGTTGGTCAAGTAGTTGGTCGAGTGATTGGTCGAGTAGTTGGTTGAGTAGTTGGTCGAGTGATTGCTCGAGTAGTTGGCCGAGTAGTTGGTAGAGTAGTTGGTCGAGTAGTTGGTCGAGTAGTGTGTCGAGTAGTTGGTTGAGTAGTTGGTCGAGTAGTTGGTCTAGTAGTTGGTCGAGTGATTGGTGGAGTAGTCGGTCGAGTGGTCGGTCGAGTAGTTGGTCGAGTAGTTGGTCGAGTAGTTGGTCGAGTAGTTGGTCGAGTAGTTGGTCGAGTAGTTGGTCGAGTAGTTGGTCGAGCGATTGGTCGAGTAGTTGGTCGAGTAGTTGGTCGAGTAGTTGGTCGAGTAGTTGGTTGAGTAGTTGGTCGAGTAGTTGATCGAGTAGTTGGTCGAGTGATTAGTCGAGTAGTCGGTCGAGTAGTTGGTCGAGTAGTTGGTCGAGTAGTTGGTCGAGTAGTTGGTCGTGTAGTTGGTCGAGTAGTTGGTCGGGTAGTTGGCGAGTAGTTGGTCGAGTGATTGGTCGAGTAGTCAGTAGAGTGGTCGGTCGAGTAGTTGGTCGAGTAGTTGGTCGAGTAGTTGGTCGAGTGACTGCTCGAGTAGTTGGTCGAGTAGTTGGTCGAGTACTTGGTCGAGTAGTTGGTCAAGTAGTTCGTCGAGTAGTTGGTCGAGTAGTTGGTCGAGTGGTTGGTCGAGTAGTTGGTCGAGTAGTTGGTCGAGTGACTGCTCGAGTAGTTGGTCGAGTACTTGGTCGAGTAGTTGGTCAAGTAGTTGGTCGAGTAGTTGGTCGAGTAGTTGGTCGAGTGACTGCTCGAGTAGTTGGTCGAGTAGTTGGTCGAGTAGTTGATCAAGTAGTTGGTCAAGTAGTTGGTCGAGTGATTGGTCGAGTAGTTGGTTGAGTAGTTGGTCGAGTAGTTGGTCGAGTAGTTGGTTAAGTAGTGGGTCGAGTAGTTGGTCGAGTAGTTGGTCGAGTAGTTGGTCGAGTAGTTGGTCGAGTAGTTGGTCGAGTAGGTAGTCGAGTAGTTGGTCGAGTGACTGCTCGAGTAGTTGGTCGACTAGTTGGTCGAGTAGTTGGTCGAGTAGATGGTCAAGTAGTTGGTCGACTAGTTGGTCGAGTAGTTGTTCGAGTAGTTGGTCAAGTAGTTGGTCGAGTATTTGGTCGAGTAGTTGGTCGAGTAGTTGGTTGAGTAGTTGGTCGAGTAGTTGATCGAGTAGTTGGTCGAGTGATTAGTCGAGTAGTCGGTCGAGTAGTTGGTCGAGTAGTTGGTCGAGTAGTTGGTCGAGTAGTTGGTCGTGTAGTTGGTCGAGTAGTTGGTCGGGTAGTTGGTCGAGTAGTTGGTCGAGTACTTGGTCGAGTAGTTGGTCAAGTAGTTCGTCGAGTAGTTGGTCGAGTAGTTGGTCGAGTGGTCGGTCGAGTGGTTGGTCGAGTAGTTGGTCGAGTAGTTGGTCGAGTGACTGCTCGAGTAGTTGGTCGAGTACTTTGTCGAGTAGTTGGTCAAGTAGTTGGTCGAGTAGTTGGTCGAGTAGTTGGTCGAGTGACTGCTCGAGTAGTTGGTCGAGTAGTTGGTCGAGTAGTTGATCAAGTAGTTGGTCAAGTAGTTGGTCGAGTGATTGGTCGAGTAGTTGGTTGAGTAGTTGGTCGAGTAGTTGGTCGAGTAGTTGGTTAAGTAGTGGGTCGAGTAGTTGGTCGAGTAGTTGGTCGAGTAGTTGGTCGAGTAGTTGGTCGAGTAGTTGGTCGAGTAGGTAGTCGAGTAGATGGTCGAGTGATTGGTCGAGTAGTTGGTCGAGTAGTTGGTTGAGTAGTTGGTCGAGTAGTTGGTCGAGTAGTTGGTCGAGAGTTGGTGGAGTAGTCGGTCGAGTGGTCGGTCGAGTAATTGGTCGAGTAGTTGGTCGAGTGGTCGGTCGAGTAGTTGGTCGAGTAGTTGGTCGAGTAGTTGGTCGAGTAGATGGTCGAGTAGTTGGTCGAGTAGTTGGTCGAGTAGTTAGTCGAGTAGTTGGTCGAGTAGTTGGTCGAGTAGTTGGTCGAGTTGTTGGTCGAGTTGTTGGTCGAGTAGTTGGTCGAGTGATTGGTGGAGTAGTCGGTCGAGTGGTCGGTCGAGTAGTTGGTCGAGTAGTTGGTCGAGTAGTCGGTCGAGTAGTCAGTCGAGTAGTTGGTCGAGTAGTTGGTCAAGTAGTTGGTCGAGTAGATGGTCGAGTAGTTGGTCGAGTAGTTGGTCGAGTAGTTGGTCGAGTAGTTGGTCAAGTAGTTGGTCGAGTAGATGGTCGAGTAGTTGGTCGAGTAGTTGGTCGAGGGATTGGTCGAGTAGTTGGTCGAGTAGTTGGTCGAGTAGTTGGTCGAGTAGTTGGTCAAGTAGTTGGTTGAGTAGTTGGTCGAGTAGTTGGTCGAGTAGTTGGTCGAGTGATTGGTCGAGTAGTTGGTCGAGTAGTTGGTCAAGTAGTTGGTCGAGTAGATGGTCGAGTAGTTGGTCGAGTAGTTAATCGAATGGTTGGACGACTAGTAAGACGACGTGTTGGTCGACTGGTTGGTCGAGTGGTTGGTTGAGTAGTTGGTCGAGTGGTTGGTCGAGTGGTCGGTAGAGTGGTTGGTCGAGTAGTTGGTCGAGTAGTTGGTCTAGTGATTGGTCGACTAGTTGGTCGAGTAGTTGGTGGAGTAGTTGCTCGAGTGGTAGGTCAAGTAGGTGGTCGAGTAGTTGGTCGAGAGAGTGGCCAAGTGGTAGGTCGAGTGGTCGGTCGAGTAGTTGGACGAGTAGTTGGTCGAGTAGTTGGTCGAGTAGTTGGTCGAGCGATTGGTCAAGTAGTTGGTCGAGTGATTGGTCGAGTAGTTGGTCGAGTAGTTGGTCGAGTAGTTGGTCAAGTAGTGGGTCGAGTAGTTGGTCGAGTAGTTGGTCGAGTAGTAGGTCGAGTAGTTGGTCGCGTAGTTGGTCGAGTAGGTAGTCGAGTAGTTGGTCGAGTGACTGCTCGAGTAGTTGGTCGACTAGTTGGTCGAGTAGTTGGTCGAGTAGTTGGTCGAGTAGTTGGTCAAGTAGTTGGTCGACTAGTTGGTCGAGTAGTTGTTCGAGTAGTTGGTCAAGTAGTTGGTCGAGTATTTGGTCGAGTAGATGGTTGAGTAGTTGGTCGAGTGGTTGGTCAAGTGGTCGGTCGAGTGGTCGGTCGAGTAGTTGGTCGAGTAGTTGGTCGAGTGATTGGTCGAGTAGTTGTTCGAGTAGTTGGTCGAGTGATTGCTCGAGTAGTTGGTCGAATAGTTGGTCGAGTAGTTGGTCGAGTGGTTGGTCAAGTAGTTGGTCGAGTAGTTGGTCGAGTAGTTGGTCGAGTAGTTGGTCGAGTGATTGGTCGAGTGATTGGTCGACTAGTCGGTCGAGTGGTCGGTCGAGTAGTTCGTCGAGTAGTTGGTCGAGTAGTTGGTCGAGTAGTTGGTCGAGCGATTGGTCGAGTAGTTGGTCGAGTGATTGGTAGAGTAGTTGGTTGAGTAGTTGGTCGAGTGATTGCTCGAGTAGTTGGTCGAGTAGTTGGTCGAGTAGTTGGTCGAGTAGTTGGTCGAGTAGTTGGTCAAGTAGTTGGTCGAGTAGATGGTCGAGTAGTTGGTCGAGTAGTTGGTCGAGTGATTGGTCTAGTAGTTGGTCGAGTAGTTGGTCGAGTAGTTGGTCGAGTAGTTGGTCGAGTGATTAGTCGACTTGTTGGTCGACTGGTTGGTCGACTGGTTGGTCGAGTAGTTGGTCGAGTAGTTGGTCGAGTGGTCGGTCGAGTGGTTGGTCGAGTAGTTGGTCGAGTGACTGCTCGAGTAGTTGGTCGAGTAGTTGGTCGAGTAGTTGATCAAGTAGTTGGTCAAGTAGTTGGTCGAGTGATTGGTCGAGTAGTTGGTTGAGTAGTTGGTCGAGTGATTGCTAGAGTAGTTGGCCGAGTAGTTGGTAGAGTAGTTGGTCGAGTAGTTGGTCGAGTAGTTGGTCGAGTAGTTGGTTGAGTAGTTGGTCGAGTAGTTGGTCTAGTAGTTGGTCGAGTGATTGGTGGAGTAGTCGGTCGAGTGGTCGGTCGAGTAGTTGGTCGAGTAGTTGGTCGAGTAGTTGGTCGAGTAGTTGGTCGAGTAGTTGGTCGAGCGATTGGTCGAGTAGTTGGTCGAGTAGTTGGTCGAGTAGTTGGTCGAGTAGTTGGTTGAGTAGTTGGTCGAGTAGTTGATCGAGTAGTTGATCGAGTAGATGGTCGAGTAGTTGGTCGAGTAGTTGGTCGAGGGATTGGTCGAGTAGTTGGTCGAGTAGTTGGTCGAGTAGTTGGTCGAGTAGTTGGTCAAGTAGTTGGTTGAGTAGTTGGTCGAGTAGTTGGTCGAGTAGTTGGTCGAGTGATTGGTCGAGTAGTTGGTCGAGTAGTTGGTCAAGTAGTTGGTCGAGTAGATGGTCGAGTAGTTGGTCGAGTAGTTAATCGAATGGTTGGACGACTAGTAAGACGACGTGTTGGTCGACTGGTTGGTCGAGTGGTTGGTTGAGTAGTTGGTCGAGTGGTTGGTCGAGTGGTCGGTAGAGTGGTTGGTCGAGTAGTTGGTCGAGTAGTTGGTCTAGTGATTGGTCGACTAGTTGGTCGAGTAGTTGGTGGAGTAGTTGCTCGAGTGGTAGGTCAAGTAGGTGGTCGAGTAGTTGGTCGAGAGAGTGGCCAAGTGGTAGGTCGAGTGGTCGGTCGAGTAGTTGGACGAGTAGTTGGTCGAGTAGTTGGTCGAGTAGTTGGTCGAGCGATTGGTCAAGTAGTTGGTCGAGTGATTGGTCGAGTAGTTGGTCGAGTAGTTGGTCGAGTAGTTGGTCAAGTAGTGGGTCGAGTAGTTGGTCGAGTAGTTGGTCGAGTAGTAGGTCGAGTAGTTGGTCGCGTAGTTGGTCGAGTAGGTAGTCGAGTAGTTGGTCGAGTGACTGCTCGAGTAGTTGGTCGACTAGTTGGTCGAGTAGTTGGTCGAGTAGTTGGTCAAGTAGTTGGTCGACTAGTTGGTCGAGTAGTTGTTCGAGTAGTTGGTCAAGTAGTTGGTCGAGTATTTGGTCGAGTAGATGGTTGAGTAGTTGGTCGAGTGGTTGGTCAAGTGGTCGGTCGAGTGGTCGGTCGAGTAGTTGGTCGAGTAGTTGGTCGAGTGATTGGTCGAGTAGTTGTTCGAGTAGTTGGTCGAGTGATTGCTCGAGTAGTTGGTCGAATAGTTGGTCGAGTAGTTGGTCGAGTGGTTGGTCAAGTAGTTGGTCGAGTAGTTGGTCGAGTAGTTGGTCGAGTAGTTGGTCGAGTGATTGGTCGAGTGATTGGTCGACTAGTCGGTCGAGTGGTCGGTCGAGTAGTTCGTCGAGTAGTTGGTCGAGTAGTTGGTCGAGTAGTTGGTCGAGCGATTGGTCGAGTAGTTGGTCGAGTGATTGGTAGAGTAGTTGGTTGAGTAGTTGGTCGAGTGATTGCTCGAGTAGTTGGTCGAGTAGTTGGTCGAGTAGTTGGTCGAGTAGTTGGTCGAGTAGTTGGTCAAGTAGTTGGTCGAGTAGATGGTCGAGTAGTTGGTCGAGTAGTTGGTCGAGTGATTGGTCTAGTAGTTGGTCGAGTAGTTGGTCGAGTAGTTGGTCGAGTAGTTGGTCGAGTGATTAGTCGACTTGTTGGTCGACTGGTTGGTCGACTGGTTGGTCGAGTAGTTGGTCGAGTAGTTGGTCGAGTGGTCGGTCGAGTGGTTGGTCGAGTAGTTGGTCGAGTGACTGCTCGAGTAGTTGGTCGAGTAGTTGGTCGAGTAGTTGATCAAGTAGTTGGTCAAGTAGTTGGTCGAGTGATTGGTCGAGTAGTTGGTTGAGTAGTTGGTCGAGTGATTGCTAGAGTAGTTGGCCGAGTAGTTGGTAGAGTAGTTGGTCGAGTAGTTGGTCGAGTAGTTGGTCGAGTAGTTGGTTGAGTAGTTGGTCGAGTAGTTGGTCTAGTAGTTGGTCGAGTGATTGGTGGAGTAGTCGGTCGAGTGGTCGGTCGAGTAGTTGGTCGAGTAGTTGGTCGAGTAGTTGGTCGAGTAGTTGGTCGAGTAGTTGGTCGAGTAGTTGGTCGAGCGATTGGTCGAGTAGTTGGTCGAGTAGTTGGTCGAGTAGTTGGTCGAGTAGTTGGTTGAGTAGTTGGTCGAGTAGTTGATCGAGTAGTTGGTCGAGTGATTAGTCGAGTAGTCGGTCGAGTAGTTGGTCGAGTAGTTGGTCGAGTAGTTGGTCGAGTAGTTGGTCGTGTAGTTGGTCGAGTAGTTGGTCGGGTAGTTGGCGAGTAGTTGGTCGAGTGATTGGTCGAGTAGTCAGTAGAGTGGTCGGTCGAGTAGTTGGTCGAGTAGTTGGTCGAGTAGTTGGTCGAGTGACTGCTCGAGTAGTTGGTCGAGTAGTTGGTCGAGTACTTGGTCGAGTAGTTGGTCAAGTAGTTGGTCGAGTAGTTGGTCGAGTAGTTGGTCGAGTGGTCGGTCGAGTGGTTGGTCGAGTAGTTGGTCGAGTAGTTGGTCGAGTGACTGCTCGAGTAGTTGGTCGAGTACTTGGTCGAGTAGTTGGTCAAGTAGTTGGTCGAGTAGTTGGTCGAGTAGTTGGTCGAGTGACTGCTCGAGTAGTTGGTCGAGTAGTTGGTCGAGTAGTTGATCAAGTAGTTGGTCAAGTAGTTGGTCGAGTGATTGGTCGAGTAGTTGGTTGAGTAGTTGGTCGAGTAGTTGGTCGAGTAGTTGGTTAAGTAGTGGGTCGAGTAGTTGGTCGAGTAGTTGGTCGAGTAGTTGGTCGAGTAGTTGGTCGAGTAGTTGGTCGAGTAGGTAGTCGAGTAGTTGGTCGAGTGACTGCTCGAGTAGTTGGTCGACTAGTTGGTCGAGTAGTTGGTCGAGTAGTTGGTCAAGTAGTTGGTCGACTAGTTGGTCGAGTAGTTGTTCGAGTAGTTGGTCAAGTAGTTGGTCGAGTATTTGGTCGAGTAGATGGTTTAGTAGTTGGTCGAGTGGTTGGTCAAGTGGTCGGTCGAGTGGTCGGTCGAGTAGTTGGTCGAGTAGTTGGTCGAGTGATTGGTCGAGTAGTTGTTCGAGTAGTTGGTCTAGTGATTGCTCGAGTAGTTGGTCGAGTAGTTGGTCGAGTAGTTGGTGGAGTGGTTGGTCAAGTAGTTGGTCGAGTAGTTGGTCGAGTAGTTGGTCGAGTAGTTGGTCGAGTGATTGGTCGAGTGATTGGTCGACTAGTCGGTCGAGTGGTCGGTCGAGTAGTTCGTCGAGTAGTTGGTCGAGTAGTTGGTCGAGTAGTTGGTCGAGCGATTGGTCGAGTAGTTGGTCGAGTGATTGGTAGAGTAGTTGGTTGAGTAGTTGGTCGAGTGATTGCTCGAGTAGTTGGTCGAGTAGTTGGTCGAGTAGTTGGTCAAGTAGTTGGTCGAGTAGATGGTCGAGTAGTTGGTCGAGTAGTTGGTCGAGTGATTGGTCTAGTAGTTGGTCGAGAAGTTGGTCGAGTAGTTGGTCGAGTAGTTGGTCGAGTAGTTGTTCGAGTGGTCGGTCGAGTGGTTGGTCGAGTAGTTGGTCGAATAGTTGGTCGAGTGACTGCTCGAGTAGTTGGTCGAGTAGTTGGTCGAGTAGTTGATCAAGTAGTTGGTCAAGTAGTTGGTCGAGTGATTGGTCGAGTAGTTGGTTGAGTAGTTGGTCGAGTGATTGCTCGAGTAGTTGGCCGAGTAGTTGGTAGAGTAGTTGGTCGAGTAGTTGGTCGAGTAGTGTGTCGAGTAGTTGGTTGAGTAGTTGGTCGAGTAGTTGGTCTAGTAGTTGGTCGAGTGATTGGTGGAGTAGTCGGTCGAGTGGTCGGTCGAGTAGTTGGTCGAGTAGTTGGTCGAGTAGTTGGTCGAGTAGTTGGTCGAGTAGTTGGTCGAGTAGTTGGTCGAGTAGTTGGTCGAGCGATTGGTCGAGTAGTTGGTCGAGTAGTTGGTCGAGTAGTTGGTCGAGTAGTTGGTTGAGTAGTTGGTCGAGTAGTTGATCGAGTAGTTGGTCGAGTGATTAGTCGAGTAGTCGGTCGAGTAGTTGGTCGAGTAGTTGGTCGAGTAGTTGGTCGAGTAGTTGGTCGTGTAGTTGGTCGAGTAGTTGGTCGGGTAGTTGGCGAGTAGTTGGTCGAGTGATTGGTCGAGTAGTCAGTAGAGTGGTCGGTCGAGTAGTTGGTCGAGTAGTTGGTCGAGTAGTTGGTCGAGTGACTGCTCGAGTAGTTGGTCGAGTAGTTGGTCGAGTACTTGGTCGAGTAGTTGGTCAAGTAGTTCGTCGAGTAGTTGGTCGAGTAGTTGGTCGAGTGGTCGGTCGAGTGGTTGGTCGAGTAGTTGGTCGAGTAGTTGGTCGAGTGACTGCTCGAGTAGTTGGTCGAGTACTTGGTCGAGTAGTTGGTCAAGTAGTTGGTCGAGTAGTTGGTCGAGTAGTTGGTCGAGTGACTGCTCGAGTAGTTGGTCGAGTAGTTGGTCGAGTAGTTGATCAAGTAGTTGGTCAAGTAGTTGGTCGAGTGATTGGTCGAGTAGTTGGTTGAGTAGTTGGTCGAGTAGTTGGTCGAGTAGTTGGTTAAGTAGTGGGTCGAGTAGTTGGTCGAGTAGTTGGTCGAGTAGTTGGTCGAGTAGTTGGTCGAGTAGTTGGTCGAGTAGGTAGTCGAGTAGTTGGTCGAGTGACTGCTCGAGTAGTTGGTCGACTAGTTGGTCGAGTAGTTGGTCGAGTAGATGGTCAAGTAGTTGGTCGACTAGTTGGTCGAGTAGTTGTTCGAGTAGTTGGTCAAGTAGTTGGTCGAGTATTTGGTCGAGTAGATGGTTTAGTAGTTGGTCGAGTGGTTGGTCAAGTGGTCGGTCGAGTGGTCGGTCGAGTAGTTGGTCGAGTAGTTGGTCGAGTGATTGGTCGAGTAGTTGTTCGAGTAGTTGGTCTAGTGATTGCTCGAGTAGTTGGTCGAGTAGTTGGTCGAGTAGTTGGTGGAGTGGTTGGTCAAGTAGTTGGTCGAGTAGTTGGTCGAGTAGTTGGTCGAGTAGTTGGTCGAGTGATTGGTCGAGTGATTGGTCGACTAGTCGGTCGAGTGGTCGGTCGAGTAGTTCGTCGAGTAGTTGGTCGAGTAGTTGGTCGAGTAGTTGGTCGAGCGATTGGTCGAGTAGTTGGTCGAGTGATTGGTAGAGTAGTTGGTTGAGTAGTTGGTCGAGTGATTGCTCGAGTAGTTGGTCGAGTAGTTGGTCGAGTAGTTGGTCAAGTAGTTGGTCGAGTAGATGGTCGAGTAGTTGGTCGAGTAGTTGGTCGAGTGATTGGTCTAGTAGTTGGTCGAGAAGTTGGTCGAGTAGTTGGTCGAGTAGTTGGTCGAGTAGTTGGTCGAGTGGTCGGTCGAGTGGTTGGTCGAGTAGTTGGTCGAATAGTTGGTCGAGTGACTGCTCGAGTAGTTGGTCGAGTAGTTGGTCGAGTAGTTGATCAAGTAGTTGGTCAAGTAGTTGGTCGAGTGATTGGTCGAGTAGTTGGTTGAGTAGTTGGTCGAGTGATTGCTCGAGTAGTTGGCCGAGTAGTTGGTAGAGTAGTTGGTCGAGTAGTTGGTCGAGTAGTGTGTCGAGTAGTTGGTTGAGTAGTTGGTCGAGTAGTTGGTCTAGTAGTTGGTCGAGTGATTGGTGGAGTAGTCGGTCGAGTGGTCGGTCGAGTAGTTGGTCGAGTAGTTGGTCGAGTAGTTGGTCGAGTAGTTGGTCGAGTAGTTGGTCGAGTAGTTGGTCGAGTAGTTGGTCGAGCGTTTGGTCGAGTAGTTGGTCGAGTAGTTGGTCGAGTAGTTGGTTGAGTAGTTGGTCGAGTAGTTGGTCGAGTAGTTGGTCGAGTGATTAGTCGAGTAGTCGGTCGAGTAGTTGGTCGAGTAGTTGGTCAAGTAGTTGGTCGAGTAGTTGGTCGTGTAGTTGGTCGAGTAGTTGGTCGGGTAGTTGGCGAGTAGTTGGTCGAGTGATTGGTCGAGTAGTCAGTAGAGTGGTCGGTCGAGTAGTTGGTCGAGTAGTTGGTCGAGTAGTTGGTCGAGTGACTGCTCGAGTAGTTGGTCGAGTAGTTGGTCGAGTACTTGGTCGAGTAGTTGGTCAAGTAGTTGGTCGAGTAGTTGGTCGAGTAGTTGGTCGAGTGGTCGGTCGAGTGGTTGGTCGAGTAGTTGGTCGAGAAGTTGGTCGAGTGACTGCTCGAGTAGTTGGTCGAGTAGTTGGTCGAGTAGTTGGTCGAGTAGTTGGTCGAGTGACTGCTCGAGTAGTTGGTCGAGTAGTTGGTCGAGTAGTTGATCAAGTAGTTGGTCAAGTAGTTGGTCGAGTGATTGGTCGAGTAGTTGGTTGAGTAGTTGGTCGAGTGATTGCTCGAGTAGTTGGCCGAGTAGTTGGTCGAGTAGTTGGTCGAGTAGTTGGTCGAGTAGTTGGTCGAGTAGTTGGTTGAGTAGTTGGTCGAGTAGTTGGTCTAGTAGTTGGTCGAGTGATTGGTGGAGTAGTCGGTCGAGTGGTCGGTC